>CM036941.2:8151219-8349224 GCA_020352615.2 Yoshiicerus persimilis
ACACAATAAGGAAAGGGTCAGTGAATCTAATAAACATAAGTTACATGTAGAATAATGCGATATTTTTCCTTATCATTTCACTATTATTATATCCCTATTGCTTATATGGTATAGAATTCGCCACATCCTGCCAAAGTGAACTAATGTAATTTTCTTTTTTCATGCTTACTTTCTTGAACATTGACAATCCAATAGAGCACTCTGTATTAGGTATCTTTTGTTTTACATGGAATGGCATACGGCAGTGGTATATCTATATTCTATATATTAAAGTCTATAAATATTTACATAGGAACCAAGAGGAAAATAAATCGTGTTAGGTTCTATATGCTAAATGCTTCGAGCAATTCTATAAGTTATATCTAAGTATTCGTAACAAACTGTTGTAAATCGGGTGTAAAAAGTAGCGGGAGTGGTGAACACCAAGGAAAGAATAATTTACTGTACAAAATAAATTTAACAACTTATCACTTATCTCAAATCTCAATCCGCTATTTAATTATATTTCTACACAAGTATTATAGTTAAATAAGTTTGTTAGTAAGTGGCTAATTGTCTCGAGTAAATTCATGAATAATTTAATATTACATGCCTAGTTTCCATCTAGAAACAAGAAACAAACATCTATATGCTTCAAACATTTGCATTATAATGTTTATTTAAGTAATCATAGCAAACTGTTGTAAGTCAGCTGCGAAAAAGTATATTTGGAGTTACATCAACGTAAAAAATCATTTACTGTAAAAAATTGAATAGATTATCTCAATCCACTATTGAATCACGATGGTTCTACTCATCCAGACTGACTACCCAACCAAAATCATAAAGTACTTCAAAAAGATACTGACACTATGGACTTTTCTACTTTTATTAAAATCGATATTTTAGTCAGTAGAAACTTTATATAGTTCACCTTTTCGCTTTACAGTGTTTGTCTCGGTTGTGCAAAGTTATTTCTATGTGGTATATGTTATAAAATACGAAAGTATTGTTACTCTATCATTGTGACAAATTAATAATTCTTTTCATACATCATATTCTTCATTTCACAAAAAATAAAACAAATTATAGCAATGACTACACATAAAACCTATATCGTAACTATTTTGCTGTGTTATTTGATTTTCAAAACAGATGGTCAAAAACTATTGTCACCGCTTTCGAATTGTGATCTTGATGTTGTTTTATATCCCAGCAATTTGAACGATACAATTTTCGAAAAAATTGCATTCTCACCACGAACCATAATTGTTGCTGCAACTGTTAATTATACTAAGTGGTATGCTAATTCCAAAGGAAAGGGCAAATTCCCTTGTTCATTGTCAAACACACTGTGCAATGCAGTTATAGTTTTGGAACCAAGAAATAACACAATAAATCAAATTTCGCGATTTACTGGCACATTTGGTAGACAAAGAGATCGACCGAGCGAAAAGTTCTTCATAATTCACACAAAGAGCAAAATTGAAAAATTTAAAGGGAATTTCCTGTTTCAATTGGGATGGAGATTGACGACTTCAGTTTACTTTCTGGTTATCAATTTGACGGGTGACTTAGAAATGTTGTCACTGTCACCCTTCACAAAAAATTTACAAGTATTGATATCTCAATATCCCAAGTCGAACAACAAATTCAAGTCCCAAGAAACGAATTACATGGAAAATTTCATAAACTGAATATCCCTGCTGTATATATTAGCTTAAAAGAAAATAAATTTTATAAAAGAAGACGATGTGGTTCGTCGCCATACGTTCTTATTAACAATAGGGTACTTAAACGCTGCTTTGCTGCCACCGTACAAGCACCAGTCTTTGAAATCATGGCTAACTATTTAAATTTTACTCCAGTCTACAGGCGTGGCTTCCACGGTGTTAAAAATCGGTTTTGTGGATATGTAGTTCAAGAAGGTAATTTTGTGTACATGTTTGAGTACACTTATAACAAAATTTATTATTCAACTTTTCCAGAGGAAAAAAGATTCGTGTATTGTGTGAACAAAGAAACATATCACAAAAAGCCGTTATCGATCTGGATTGACATAATGGACATATTTACTTGGCTACTATTGCTAACATGTTGTCTTATATCTAATGCAATTATTTTTTATTCTGCGAAATTTAAAATCACTTTTGAATCAATTAATAATTTCTTCGTATCCGCCATTGCGATTCTTCTCCGTCAAGATCACAACCAAAGGAAACTCTTCTTATATGGAATTCTATCTTTGATGTTAAATATTCTTGTAACTCAGTACGAAACTTACATCACAACTGAAGTTATTGCTCCTGTGGACAAAATAATGATGAGGAATTTCCGTGAACTAATTCAAAATAATTATAAATTACTTTACATTAACGGAAATGTAACTGGAATACCTAAAAGTGAAAGATATTCTTTGGTGCACCCTTTCTTTGCACAATATGGTGTAACTGATAAAGGAAATTCCAGTGTTTATTTTTATGATACTGATCTAGTTAATGTATCTTATGATTTTGATAATACAATCCAAACGTGCTTGTCAGACACAAAGCGGAAACTGTTTTTCCCGGCATCAAATTCTAAAACTGATTATTATCTCCTCTCTCTTCAAAAAAATTTTCCATCATTGAAATGTTTAGGTACAATCGAGCGTGCAGCAGCAAACCAACCCCTTGTATGGCTGTCTAAAGGATGCTTTCGGTATGAAATGATAAATATTCTTCAAGAATTGAACGAAATGGGACTTCTGGACCTTTGGAGAAATCTTCGACATTTTTACCCTCAAGTATTACGATTCAAAGAAAAACAAGCTCAAGGAGAATTTTATAGCCTTAGCTTTGATATGAAAATTGGAGCCATTTTTCATTTAATTGGATATCTGAATCTTCTTCCTTGTGTTATTTTTCTACTTGAAAAGTACTTGATTTTAATTTTTCAAAATATACGAGAAGTTTACCAATTCTGGGCACATTTCAGCGTCACATAGATTATCTGCCATTACACTGTTTGTGTCTCTTGATTTGACGCTATTAAAATTATTCAACATGTTTAACTAACACTGGCGCATTAAATAAAGTGGGCTTACATTGTGGGCAGAATTCTATTTATTCCGTACGGAAAACACGAAATCTTTATCATATTCAGACCAGTTTTGCCTTAGCCTACATTTTTTGCACACTCCTCACTGCAAATTATTTTTTATCAAAACTATTGACAATCCTACCATCTAACAATAGCACAGTAGTACATAAATACATTTTACGATTAGCAAAAAACCTAGAGCATTTCATTACTAAGAAGATATACTTCAAAAAGAGTAACATTTTTAAAGCCACGATATTTACAAGAAAGTTCGTTTAGTCAGATCTATTACGCAAGTTAATACGTTGGTTAGAAGGTGTCTAAATGTATCCAGTAAATTCGTGAATAATTTAATGTTCCAAGCCTAGTTTCCATCTAGCAACAAGAAACAAACACAATAGAAGGATTTAAGCAATTCGGGGTTACTACACAGGTAAGTAAAAGCTGTATGGCAAATGCGAATGTCAGGAATAGTAGGCTTTTAGAGTAATACTCTCTGATACCTTAAAACACTGAACATGTGTAATATTCTTTTTTCGTGCTGATTTGCTTGAACATTGACTACCAGAAAGAATATTACATTAAATCCGGCATCTTATATATTTAAGCAGTGGGGGCCGGCAATTTGTATCTATATTATATGGTAAGGTCTGCAAATATTGACATACGAACCAAGAGGAAAGAAAATCGTGTTAGGTTCTATATGCTTCAAACATTTGTATTATAAGGTTTATCTAAGTAATCATAGAAAACTGTTGCAAATCCGTCTCAAAAAGTATATTGGGAGTTACAACGAAGTAAAAAGTCATTTACTGTAAAAAATTGAATAGATAGTCTCAATCCGCTCTTGAATCACGATGGTTCTATACTCATCCAGACTGACTGCACTACCAAAATCATAAAGTAGTCTCTACTACTTAATATACGATATTGACTCTATGGACTTCTCTATATAGTTTTATTTTAAATCGATATTTTAGTCAATAGAAACTGAGATAGTTACCTTTTCTCTTTGCAGTGTTCGTCTCGCTCGGCTGTGCAAAGTTTTTTAAATATGGTATACCTATCTTATAAAATACAAATATATTATTGTTCAACCATTGTGAAAAATTAATAGTTCTTTTCATATTTCATATTCTTCATTTCACATTAAATACGCTACAAATTGTAGCAATGATTTTACATAAAACATATATCACAGCTATTCTGCTGCATTGTTTGATTTTCAGTACAAAATGCCAAATTCTGTTGTCACCGCTTTCAAATTGTGATCTTAATATTGTTTTATATCCAAGTAATTTGCAAGATATTATTTTCGAAAAAATTGTATTCTCACCACGAACCGTAATTGTTTTTGCAACTATTAATTATACTAAATGGTATGCTAATTCCAAAGGAAAGGGTAAATATCCCAGTTCATTGTCAAACACACTGTGCAATGCAGTTGTAATTTTGGAGCCAAAAAGTAATACAATAAATCAAATTTCTCAATTAACTGGTACATTTGGTAGACAAAGAGATCGATCGATTGAAAAGTTTCTCATAATTCACACAAAGAGTAATATTGAAAAATTAAAAGAGAATTTCCTGATTCAAATGGGATGGAGATTGACGACTTCAGTTTTCTTTTTGGTCATCAATTCGACGGGTGACTTTGAAGTGTTGACATTATCGTCTTTCACACAAAAATTTACAAGGATTGATATCTCAACATCAGAAGTCCAGCAACAGAGAGGAGTCACAAGAAAAGAATTACACAGAAATTTTCATAAAACGATTATCCCTGCTATATACTTTACCTTAATGGAAAATAAATTTTATAAAAGGCGACGATGTGGTTCGTCACCATACGTTCTTATTAACAAAGGAGTGCTTAAACGCTGCTTTGCAGCTACATTACAATCACCAGTCTTTGAAATTATGGCTAATTATTTAAATTTTACTCCAGTCTACAACCGTGGCTACGAGGGTGTTAACAATCGGTTCTGCGGCCATGTAGTTCAACAAGTCTATTTTGTACATATGCCTCAGGACACTGATTTAAAAATATATTATTTTACTTTTCCAGAGGAAAAAAGATTCGTATATTGTGTGAACAAAAATACTTATCACAAGAAACCCTTATCGATCTGGATTGACATAATGGACAAGACTTCATGGCTATTATTACTAACGTGTTGCTTTTTAGCTAATGCAATTAATTTTTATTTTGCGAAATTTAAAATCACTTTTGAATCAATTAATAATTTCTTTGTTTCCGCCATTGCGATTCTTCTCCGCCAAGATCACAACCAAAGGAAACTCTTCTTGTATGGACTTCTTTGTTTGATGTTGAATATTCTTGTGACTCAGTACGAAACTTATATCACAACCGAAGTAATTGCTCCCGTGGACAAAATAACGATGAGGAATTTCGGTGAACTAATAGAAAATAAACATAAATTACTTTACATCATTGGGAATACAACTGGAATATCTATAGTTGAAGGTTATTTTAGTGTGCATCCTTATTTCGTAAAGTATGGTGTTACCGATAGAGAAAACGCTAGTGTTTATTTTTATAATACCGATCAACGTAAAGTATCTTATGATAAAACAATCCAAACGTGTTTGTCTGACACGAAGCGAAAACTCTTTTTCCCAGTAACAAAATTTAAATCTGATCATTTCCTGTTCTTTCTTCAAAAAAATTTTCCAAAATTGAAATGTGTAGGAACAGACGAGAGTGCTCCTAAAAGTCATCCTCTTGCTTGGATGTTCAGAGGGTGTTTTCGGCATGAACTGATAAATATTGTCCAAGAATTGAATGAAATGGGACTTCTGGACCTGTGGAGAAATGTTGGATATTTTTACCCTAGTGTATTACGATTTAAAGAAATACAAGCTCACGGTGAATTTTATAGCCTTAGCTTTGATATGAAAATAGGTGCCATTTTTCATTTAATTGGATATCTGATTCTTCTTCCTTGCGTTATTTTTCTACTTGAAAAGTACTTGACTTTACTTTTTCAAAATATACGTGAATTTTATCAATTCTGGTTACATTTCAGCGTTACATAGATTGCATGCCATTACACTGTTTGTGTTTTGATTGATTTGAATTTATTAAAATTACGGTTCATGTTTACGCTTAACTAACATTTTGTCATTCTGTCCTGACAAATACGAATATTGTAAAAGCGATATATAATCTGTGGGATAATTATCATAATAAACTAATAAACAAAATAGGAAACGGGCGTCAAGGAAGAATTTTACTTTTCAACAAAATTTCTAAGTAAATAATAACCATGCAAAGTATACTATTTAAATGTATAACAAATATATAACTTCTGACTATTCAGACAACATTGGTGCTGAAATATAAGTATCATTTCAATCACTTTTAATTTAATAATGCCCCTGAAGGTATTGAACTAAAAACTAGGTGATTTAATTTTTTCGTACTTTGATTTTTTAAAACAATATATATGTTCAAGAGCATTTTTCACTCTTTTTAACCACCCTTCGCCACAAAATTTTGAAAGTGCTCTAAAATAAGTGAGAAATGCTACATTGGCAAACAATTAAAATGAAAAATGAAAACCCATTAACTGGAATGGAACTAGAGAAAGACGACAAATGCAATATGAAATACACATGGAGTTGGGGTGTCTGGACACACAAGAGAAACATCCTCACAAATGATATGATGATGATGTCACTTGTTGCAAATATTTAAACTGCCGGGAAGGTTGACAATCATTGGAATTTGGAATTACTGTACAATTAAATGTGCCTTAATTTGTTACTCGTCGTCAAAATACCCTTGTAGAGGTAAGAATATAACAAAGTAAATGAAATTACAATTATTATTTCAGTGGAAATAAAGTTACATCTCTTTAATATAGAGCAATACTTATGTCTAATCTAAAAATCCAGAAAATGAACTTTGATGTTATTGAAAGTGAAGTACCTGGGAGTGGCATCGAAAGCAGCCTTTGCAATACACAGTATACCTATACAGAAAAAATTTTCAGAAACGATCTTGTAAATAAGATTTAAAATTAATTGCTTAATTTATTAATTTAGTACAGATATATTATTTATAATTTAGACAGATATTTAAATATGGGTGTTATCTTTTGTTTATGTTAAGTTTTCATAATCCATTTAATTTCAAAACATTTACAAAACTTTTAACTATTATCAGTAATTAACGAGTTAAGCTATAAAGTACACTCTTCTGGTACAATAATATAAATGTATAATTATGGAGGAAAAAATAACTTCTACTTTATTTTCCAAGATTCTTCGTAAAATTTGCGACTTCCTTGGTGTGCCTGGTATTAAGCAATTTCGGAGTGTTTGTTGGGATTGGAAGAATGCATCCGAAGTCATTTTCAGAGCCAAAGTAAGAATAAATATTGTTTCTGTTCGACAAAAGTTGATTCTTATTGATGGGGAAATAATGTTGAGCACGGGGAGAATGAAGAAGGAGAAGCTATCAGAAAAGTTCCAGCTGATATAAATTCGTTTTTCAAATGGATTATGGTTGATTGTAACATTCCATTTACAGCAGCGACATTCATCGGTCCAGTTCCTTGGAAAGCTGATAACCTTTGCGAATTTTTCAGTAATGGATTGGGCAGATTTATTACAGACTTAAGACTGGACTGTGCAGCATTTGTTGACGAGAGGGGAAATACACTAAAAGAATATGATTTCAGTCCCATGATTTCTCCATCGATAAGAAAATTGTCCATCCGAACATTTTCTGATCATCCTAAGACATCTCTCTCGATGAATAAACTTTCTTCTGTGGATATTCTCGAATTGAAAGATTGCAAACTGATATACTGTGGAGAAAAACTTGCATTGAAGGAAATCACTTTGGAAAATACTACATTCGTGGTAAATGGAAACGAGGAAGATGAAACAACTGTGAATAATTACTTTGATTTGAAGAATGTCAAAAAATTTAAACTTTTTGGACAAATGTACAAAGTGGACATGAACAAAGAAGAAATCGCTTTGGACGAATTCCGAATTTATTCTACAAAAAATATGATTAGTCCAGAATATTCTCGATGGACAATAAGCAATGCTACGTTTGCATTGGAGGACAACGTGAAAAACTTGAAAATTAAGAATTTGGTTGCTTCTGCTCCTGCCTTCGAAATTAACATTTCTTATCTTCCAGAAACTCTGGAGAAGTTGTACTGTTCGAAGTTCCAGTATTTTGTCAACACGAGCACAACGCCGGTCAATTTACACAACTTGGAATACATAGAGTTAAAATGCAGTCATCGTGTTCCTGCACTTTTGAACGCCGACATGATTCCGAAAAGTGTGTCGGAAATTAAAATTAGGAAGTTGTTTACTGTAAAAGGGGAAAGAACCAATGGCGCCTTAGAAAAGTTAACCCTTACAGATTTTAATACCGATTACTTGATCAACTTTTTGGACCAGATTCTAAAAGCATTAAAACCGAAACACGTCATCATGTCCGAAATGAATTTCAATCTTCCAGGTCAACCTTTCTTTGTTAATAAATGGGTGCGGTTCATAAAAACTAATCCAGCCCAACTAATGACAATGGGAAATTTTCGATGGAACCTGCAGAAATTGAAAAACGTTAAGGAATCTTCCCTCTCGGAAATTGTTGATGAGATGGCAGAGTTTTACGTATTCAAGAACTGCAGAGGAATTGCCTGCACTCCGCCAAAAGATGATAAAGGGGCCATTTTCGGAAAAATAATTTCCCAGGTTTCCTATCATTAAATGATTTCCCTTTCCAAAAATGTTGCAAATTACATGGAATGAATCTTATGATTTTAATAAAGCAATCCAAAAGTGTTTGTCAGACACGAAGAATAACTTTTTTCCAGTACCAAATTCTGAAATTGATTATTACCTCCTTTCCCTTCAAAACAATTTTCCTTCGTTGAAATTGCAGAGTTTCGAATGAATACAATAAATAGAGAATTAGATTTATAAATAGATTCTATTCAGAAAATCAAAGTAAATATATTCCTGAAATCTGTACTTAGGTGTATAGAAGTACAGTATGCTAATTAAAAGTTTAAATTTTTTGTAGTTCGTAATGAAAATGAAAAAACTATAATTAGTATTAAATGACCCCATCTTCAAACATCCCTTGACATAACCCAATAGCCAGTTGTGTCAGAATAGAATCTTTTTTATCCCGGCCGGAAGACGCCAAATCGGTCATCATATCGACAACAGTTTTGCCTTCGTCTATATTTTCCACGCATTCTGGATTTATTTCATTTTCTAGTAAAATTAATGGCAGTCCTACCAACCCGAAACAGAATCCAAATGGTTTAGAAAGATGAAACCTTCGTTTCAATTCCTCAAAACTGAATCTTGGAGGTGGTTCGGTTTTCAGTATATGGCAGTAGTGAAGGAATTTCACAGCATACAATTCCAGCATGTCTTCCAAATGGTTTCTTCGAAATTCTAAATCCGTACTTGTACAAATCACGTGGACTAAATCCGTGGTAAGACACCCTTCACGAATTAATTGCATATCAACAAGAATAACTTCTTCCGGTTGTCCAGAAACGTCATTATAGCGAAAAAGCATATTGTTTGTCCAGCAATCTCCCTGTAGAACAACATTCCATGGAACATCTAGAAAATATACCAGTACTCAATTTCTGTACAATTATGCCTTTTACTGTACAATTTTTATTAATTTTGCTAATTTTTGTTGATAATTTATAACGTAAAATCTATTTGTACCATGATTAACATTTACTTCTTTTTGGTTTGGAATTACTCTCATGAACTTGGCATACTCCAAGTGATTATGACCCATGTAAGAGATATTTATAATTTCATCCACCCTGTCCATGAATTTTCTGGTGCCTTTGACAACAGGAGATGTTTCGCCCAAAGCAGATTTTACTATTTCGTACATTAAATTTCCGTTTTTAATGAGCATATCAGTTAAAATAGTTTCGAAGTACTTGATCGAAAAATCTGTCGTTATGAATGGAAATTTTTCTTTTATATCCGAAATATTGTGTTTCTGTTTGTAGATCCAACTGAGGGCGTGATTCTTTGCCATTGCATTCATAATCAAAGATACGTGTGCTATGTCTAGACTTTTTAAGCGATCTGCTAGTCGGAATCCAAATGTCTTTCTCAGATCAACCATCATTATGTAATTGTCGAAAGGCTTGTACATTTTTCCTTCCTCCACTATTTCTGCAAAAAATCATGTTATTTGATATTCAAATTCTTTTCTAATATGAAAATTAAATTTGCGATAAATAAGCAAAATATAATTGAACTTAAAATTAATTATAGATTATAAGAATATTTTACTAACATCAGAGAGAGGTCATACATGAGGTTTGGACCAAATCAAGCATGCTGTGATGCTTTGAAGATGGCGCCTATTAATCCACGTGACCCCTTACCCCGAGTCCCCAAGGGGTAGCAAAAAATAAATGCATTTCCAATTGAATTTATTTTACTATCATTGCCAGTTTATTAAATATATATTCATTTAATCATCTTTATAATACATTTAATAATACTTTAATAAATAATAATAACAATTGATGGTAAAAAAATTAAGACTTTAAAATCAATTAGTACGAAAATAAAAGATTTGTTGTTTGGTATACTAAATATCACAGCAAAATCGTTTTAAAAGACACAATTGTGGAGTGAATTGCTCTTACTGGCGTCGACGGAAGCGGTCCACCAGGTCCCGAAGTGAGTACGGACTCCTGTTTATAACAGGAGGACGTCCACGTCCACGACCCCGTCGCAGAGGGAATTCCTGAAGTGGAATATCCTCCATCTCTTCTCCAGGCAGCTGTGCCCGATCAGCTGCTTGCTGATCATTAGCAAATTCGTCGCCAACAAATTGCTGCCAATTTCTTGGTGATGGAGGAGCAGGAGGAATAGGCGGACGAGCAATGAGCGGAGGCGGTGGATGAAGAGGTGGCTCACCAAGTCCACCGAGAAGATCTGCTACTGCAGCTTGTCCCGCTCCATTTCTGGCTGCTTGCTCAGCGGCATTCCTAGCTACCCGGGCATCCCTAGCTGCTCTATAATGGCGGTAGATTCTCCAAGCTGCTCCACCAGCAATCCCCACAACCACTGCCACTCCAAGTCCTAGACCCACACCCGCGGCAAATGAAGGCCCTGCTTGTACTTCACTGCCTATACAATTAAATGTTTTTAAAAAAATATGATTAAAGGAGGGCTTATATACTAATATTTGAAATGAAAAATAATTATTTAGTCATTTAATTTAGTTAAATTAGTATAATTTTACTTGATTGTATTGCGGTGGAGCTAGAAACATAGTCCAACACAGTAGTCTGCTCTGGTGGACAGCCATCGCCTTCCCTGGAGAAAAGTTCAACTCCATCGTCGAAATTCCTCCCGCATCCGAACTCGGCAGTCCAAAGGCAGAGGCTTGCCAAACAGCTGTCACAAGTACCGAAGTCAAAACAATCTACAAATAAAATTAAAACTAATTTAGCCTCTTTAATAACTATAAATGTAGCATGCCTTAACTAATGTAACCTATTTTACCTAATAAATACTAACATACTACTAACTAACTAATAAACTTTGTACTAAATAACTAACTAACTAACTGATAAATTTTGTGCTAACTAACTAATAAAATTTGTACTGACTAACTAACTAGTTAATAATAAATAGTAATAATAAAGTAAAACTTACCCATTCCAGCGAATCTTTCTGCTTTTTCAAAAACAAGCGACTTTAAAAACTGTTGTTGTTGGTGTTAATCGTGGTGAGTGGAAAGGAATGGTGAGTAGAAGAGAATGGTGAGTGTGCCGGCTGTCCAACGCCTCCCTCGACTCACTTATAGAACCGTGTTGTTTGTCCGTTTGTACGTCAACATTGTTGAATGTGGACATAGTTGGAAGTTAGTTACGATTTACTTTGCTATGCAATGCTAATGTCTAAAAGAATATTTGTAAAGCTCATCTTAGAGAACCAATTAGGGTAGTTATTATAAAATTGAGGTGGTTACGACGCGTTATGGTTTGGCTGCTGTAATCTACGGCCCTATTAGTAGCTTTCAGGCTTTCATGTTGAATCAATCATGTTTCATTTTCAATCTCGGTCATGGATAGCACAATTCCGTTTTCTTTTGATTGAAACAAGAGTAACTTTTGAAACTGTTTAAAATTTAAATTTGGTAAACTAATTAACTTTTGTGTTTCTATTAATAAAACCCATGAAGGTTAGATGGCTAATCGCAAGATACATTGAAACTATGGCTAGCATCAGTTCCTACTTGCTTTTAGTTCATTCTCCTTCCCGCTGTTGCACCAAAATACTTGTAACTACTTGTTGTAACTATAAATAATCCAATAACCCGTTTCAGATTCAATATGCAAGGACAAATTATTAAAATTAGAATCTTTTGTTTTTCATGAAGTGATAGTTTTCCTTGAAAACTTTCTTTGCATAGAAGTTAAAGATGACAAAATTAAATTCTCGAAGGTTACCAAAGACCTATTTAAGCTGGCAGTGCTTTCACAGCCCAGTCACTTCCAAAATCTGATGCGCCGGTCTGACAATCGAAATGAAGTTTTGGTAAAATTTTTAAATTTGTATTTTATATCCTATTTAAATATTTATGCTGATTTTTAAAATTTCCGATTTTTTGAATCCAGCATAGACTGTCAATTAGTCCAGCACGTGGACGGTCTGGAAAAGGCATTAAAACAGCCCTACTGTCCTAATATCTGCGAGGGATCTACTGTCTTAATGTAATTAACAAAATAATACATATAATAACAAAAACATAATATATACAATAACAGAAAATATATTTTAGTTTTTTTATTTTCAAGGGAACTTTATGAGAACTGCTACAAAGGAGAAACTTCTGACGAAGAGAACGTCCAAGGTTTGGATCAGGAGGAGGAGGAGGAGGAGGAAAAGGAGGAGGGAGATGAAGAGGAAGAGGAGGAAGAAGAGGAGGAGGAGGGAGATGAAGATGAAGAGGAGGAAGAAGAGGAGGAGGAGGAAGAGGAAGGGGAAAATTCCGACTCTACAGGAATAATCAGAAAAGGAAGATTCAAAAACCGTCGAGACTGTAGCGCCAGCAGCAGCTCCGGCTCGGACATTAGTTCTGGTTTTATTTCCAGGTCTCGGAGCAGATCCACCACCAGGTCCGGCGGCAGTGACCGAAGCCGCTTCAGAAGCAGCTCAATTTCCAGCATCAAGTCTTTTGCCAGTACATGCTCCTGGAGCAGTTTCGGTTTCAACAATGACAACAACCGTACCAGCAGCAGTAATTCTTTTTACAATTCTAACTCAGAAGAAGAAGCAGACCTTCAGCGGGAAGAAAGAGAGGATAATCATTTTCTGATAATTGTACCAGAATCCACCGAATTCGTCGACTCAGACGTCATAGACATTGAGGACATCAACGAAACTTTGGTAGAGGAATGTATCCAGCAGGATGAGCAGGAGACCATGAAAGTAAGGTAAGAAATATTTCGTTTTATTCGAGTCTTCGTTTTAGTTATTGTCTATATTTTTCCAATATTTCCATTCTATTGTTAGTGTTAGTTGTTGATGTTATTGGTCAAAGAGTTGTTGTGTCATTAGCCAAAGTCAAATGGCTGTAGAGGAATCGTAAAGATTCAATCTCTGGTACAACTGTTCCCCTCTTTTAAATTAAAATTTTTGTTTAACAGTGCTACCAAAAGAAGTGCAGTCTTTGACGAAAAAGATGATGATCAACATGAGAATTTTAATTCCGGTTCTGAAGATGGTACTCAATCATCCCTGATGGCTAACTTCCCCGACGATGTCGATAGAACATTATCAGTGTGGCCAATGGTACAATTTTGAGCAAAAATAGATAAATAAAAGTGGCGAATAAAAATAATTGTCCATTCATATGCAATTCTATTGAAATGTAATACAGGTAATGCTAAAAATGTTTCAGAACACTAAGATTCCGAAGAAGCCTAAGCCATTTAGGGAAAAGGTAGACCGATTGGTCTCAAACGCCAAGAGGCGCAGAGTTGACCACGACGAAGATCAACTATACAAAAAATATATGAAAGACGTTCCGTTAGAAGAGAGACCTTCTACCCGTTTTAGAAAGTATATGTTGTCTATTGCAGATTCAGGGATTCCTGTTCGTGAAACGGATTTTTTGTACAATGAGTACTTAGGGGATATTCCGGAGCATGAAAGAAAACATATTCTCTTTGATGAATATGTACAAAAGTTTTTAGACTTGATGAAGAAATAATCATTAAACAAATCATCAAAAAGAATTGTCTGGGAAATTATAAAATAAACTTTGATTATCATATTGTATTATGTCGAAACATCTATTTCCATAATTATTTTTTATGAAATTAAATTAACTCAACATAAAGAAACCGATGTAATTGAGTTGCAACTGTAAATCATCTTCAATAAATATAAAATATAACCAGAAGCATTCATATAAATTAGTATTTCAAAAGTTTAAGACAATACTAGGTGTTTTTATATTGTCAACAATTTCAAAAGTACCGCATATCTTTTATTATTGCACCGCGATCCTTTTAGTCTGCTGCTGTAGAGGTCCAATGCTCTATTTACAATATGCTGTTTCGTAATACTGAGTAATAAGAAAATATACTGCGACCTCAAAGATGAAAAGAAATATTTGATAGTAGTAGTAGTAGGATTTTTCGTGTCATGCAAAGATCACATTTCAAAGCAGAGTCATCGGAAAAGCATAACACTAGTTTTCCAAAAAGAAAGCACATACGCGTATCATTAGTTTATTTCACAACATTTTACTTACTTTATGTTCACTATTCACAGTTCTACAGCAAGCATTTCAGGAAGCACCATGTTCTGCCCAATATTTCGAATAAGCTATTGTTAATAATCTAAAGTATTGCAACATTAGTAGTCAGTAGACAATCTCTAAAGATTGATCACCCAAAAAACGCATAACTTTGAAAACATTTGAAATCCAAAAAGCGTTAGTTACTGTTCTCACTTCCTGCTAGGGAGAGTGCATACAAACTTGGTGAGAACTATAGGGAACTCATAATTCTTTGCATGATGTAAATTCTGCACGGTTCCCACGGTTCTGCATAACGTGAGAGATAATTGGTAGATTTAGTAGCTGCATCACGCAATTTTTAAATAGACTTCGGTAATGAAAACTTAAATGCATTTTAGTAAGATATGCGACGTACACCACTCACTGTACATGCACAGTGCCAATATAAAGGTAGACAACCAGTTTCCATTTGCAAAATGTGGCAAATGATAGTCCAATAACCCAGTTTATTATTATTATTATTTTAATGTAGTACACCTCTGCAAATAAGTCATTACATTAGCTTTACTTAATTGTATTGATTTATTTATCAGACCATAACTACAAGTTTTATAAATAATAAGATAGAACAGATTGAAATTACATTGAGTGACAATATTAAGTCAAATCCTAAATGTAAATACGTTTCGCAATTCAACATCGATAACTTCGTAATTTGATGTAAGAATTCAGATATCTTTTTAGAGCTTACATATAACTGCCGAACTACTTTAAGGGTTAGGGTTACGTAGATACCAAATTCGAAATGACTAACTTATTCCCTGAAAAACCTGCTGACAAAAAATGCTATGTGCTTTTAAACGGTGTAGCGCACAAAAACATACAAAATACTGTGAGAACACCCTTTAAGTGTAGAAAAAATGTATATTGTCCATTCTCATACCACATTGCATGATAAAAATTGTTTTTTTCAAAACGTCGATAAATTTAATAAAAATGGTGACATATATCGTCGTATCTTCCTGTTGTAGTCAAAATAACAACAAGCAAGGTATACTTTTGTAGAATAAAGACATAGCTTTCAGAATTTACCAATTCCGAATTAGTTTTGTAAACTGTTGAGGCCCCAATAGAAAATAAATCGTACTGCTGGACAAAGACCTAGTTCTATCATAATATCCATGGTGATTTTACTATTTTCCCGATCTTTGGAATCACTATAACCCTAACCCTTAACTTATTTTCATTTTCGTTATTCACGCTAAAATAGTTACACAAGTATTTCGCAGTACGTCAAGATTCGTGTAACCCCAGGGTTACAAAAGCCTTGGCAGTACTTATTATGCATTGACACTATTATTATATCATATGTACTCAAATTTAAACTCAATAAGTGCTATTATTAAATCTTAGTGCATATTGCACTAATAGGTAAACATAGATTCCAAGTTTTGGATTTGGAACAGATAGTAAATAGCCAAACTCTAACTCTGTTTGTAATAGTCTTGCAATATATCACGCAGTTCAGGACAACTCATCATGTTATTATTAATTAAGCATTGTTATCTGCGGATCAATACATTGTCAATCCATCACTGATCATCAGGAGTTTACATTCTTGTTAATAATTACTTCATAAATCTTCCATTAAGTATATATAAATATTAGCAATCGTCACTTGTCAATATTTTTCAAAAATTTATAATTCTTATAATATAAATTCATATTCTCGTTTTCGGGCGTGTTAATAGAAGGCAATGAGTATCTTAATCTAATTTCACAAATCTGCTGCATACTCAAAAATTGTTTTACCAATGTATATGTTCCTATAGTTTTACCAATGTATTTAATTAGAACAATTTTTACAGTTTGTATATAATTATTCATCAAATATTAATTACTACAAGTAACTAGCAAATATTGAAGGTGCACTTATATTAATTCAATCTCGCAATTAGGAAAAAAAGGTGGAGCTAAAATGCACACACTATTATTAAACATTGGATTCATTTGATTCCACTCCATTGTTTTTTCTCGCGAATCTCCAGTTAAATCTTCTGAATTAACATAGCAAGACGTAGCATAATATGTCATGCACATCGATTTCACAAGTTTGGTTTGCGAAATTTTACCGTCATAATTTCCACATTTATATTTTCTAACTGGAGACAATTTGTTAAAGTGGCGCAAATGCCTTTTAGTATTTTTAATTAATCTGGTATTATTTTTATATCCGTTAATTAAACTAAATGTAGTACACATTGTCTTGACAAGATTATTGTAAAACAAAACTTTGAAAATTAGACTGTCTTTCATTATTAAATTAGCGTACAAATGCTCACCCCGAGTTGAATTAATAAAGCCAGATAAAGTAGTGGATTGTGAATCGAGTCTATCGTTTACAGTAAAAACTGGTGGCGTTGTTGAAGAATTTTCTGTAGTTTCCTTTTTAGCGAACGACGATTCCGAATCAAATTCTGTAGTTTGAGTTGCTTGAGTTGATGTAGGAATTGGTTGCAGTTCTGCTTTAGTAAATCCTTAAACATAAAAGCGTCATTTTATAATACACTACAATAATACAATTTTGATTATTACTAAATTTTAAAAATGCATCAACCTTCATGTGTTTTAGTTGCTATAGTTGAGACAGTTGTTGTTGGAGTGGCAGAGGCTGTTGAAGGTTGCGGTGTAGGAATAGCCTTCAATTTGACTTTTGTGAACCCTTAATTAGAAAAATATTTATTACTACAATACTATAGTGTATACAAAAACATAAAATAGTTATAAATGAAGGTACCTTGATAAGGAAGGGTAGAGCTTTGTACAGTTCTTATAGTGGAAACTTTCGGTTTCACACTAGGAGCCACAGAAGGAAAAACTGCTGAAGGCTTAATTGTAGGGCCGGCCATGAGAGAATCTTTGGAACAAAATAAGTTTCATATTAGCTCAAAACAAAACTATATCTATAAAATAAACTATACAAACTACCTTCATATGATAATGTTGTCGAAGGCTTGGCTGTAGTTGTAGGCACAGGGATGCTGCTTTTTATTGTTGCAGTAGGAGCCCGCTTTTCACTCGTTTCAGGAGCTAAAGGAGAAACCCGCTTTTTGTTTTCATAGGCAGGATTGAACCTTGGTGTTGTAGTGGCAGGAATTATTTTAGAAGTACTTACGGCAGGCAACTCTGCAAAACATAAGTAGCAACAAAATAGTAAAATAATGGAATGAAATAAAATTTATATATAGAATTACGCGTAAACTTACCCGTTGTTGGCTTGGTGGGATGAGTCACATCCTTCTTCCTTTCAGCATCTCCGACTAATGCGATGAATGATAATGTATGAATGGAAAATTGCATATTTAATAAATTTGTTAAGTAATAAATAAACTTACCAGGGCATTTTGAAATATCTGAAACTACCTTTCTTACACTAAGCCTTCCTGGGGTCCTGCTACAAATTTCTCCTGATTTTAGTGTAAACCACTTACAACCTGCCTGAATACAAGCTTCACAATTCTTTTCTTTATCACAGCCAGAGACGTATCCCAGGACAACGAAAATTACCAAGATCCTAAATCCTAACATTACGATATACTAATGCAAAACTTTAACTTTATGGAATAATACTTGTTGTATAGCTAGCTAGTACTGAAATGAACATAATGAAATGAAATAGGTGCGGCCTGAGAAGAAAAGATAAAAATATGCAAGCATGCAAATTCTAGTGTGTAAACAATACCGAGAAAAGGTTAGTCATGGAACATATATTTATTACTAGCAATATTACAAATGAAAATACCACATCATTTGTAAGATCAACAAAGGTATTATAGATACATTCTATAACACTCGGAATAGCAATATCGAATTTATAGCCCTGCATAAATTATAATATTACAAATAACACAATATCAATTCCAGGCAGTATTAGAGTTGTTTAAATACAAAGCATTGTTTTTCATGAAAGAGTTACCACAAATATTATAGTATAGTATAGTAGTTACACTTACAGCGATTCAATACACGTTACAATTCATTAATTACAACTTAAGATTGGCAATGCTAGAAAGAGGAAATTCTATTAAATAGTAAAACAAATTTCAAGCGATTGCTTTTCTTAAATTATTACAATCCAATTTATTACAATTATTAAATCATTGCAGTCCCCACGAGTTTGGATAATCGAAACGTTTGGATATTCTTTTGGCAAATGAAATTCAAAAAACTGAAGCCCTTGGATAATTCTCTTGCATTTCAAAATGTCTTTCGCATTTACTTCACGTTGCTTGTTAAAAAATGTTTTTGTTGACCCCGCCGGTGCTCATGACAACCACCGAGCTGGGATGAATTTTTCTTTGAAATTTTAACCTAAATATCAAGCCAAGGAGTTAGGTATATATTACTATATCTATTATTATATAATTATAATTATTAATAAAGCGAAATAAAGAATACCTACCTTAAAACCCAGAAGAGCCTCTTCTTTTCTATTTTGACCTCCTTTCTTGTCCTGTAGTCACTGAAATTCCAGTCCTCCATGAGTTGATCCCAGTGAGGTTTCAATTCTATTGGAAATATCTCGTCGCCAGTCTTTGCGTAGAAATATCTCCTGAAAAATTATTATTATTATTATTATTATTTAAAGCATGCTAATTATATTAATACATTTTTTTATTCCACCTAAATATGTCATGTATACTTAAACTTAAATTTCTACTAAATATAATAATGAGAATTACTTACCACATTGTTAAAATGTCTAGAAATCTTTGTTTCAGTGACATTGGTACCTTAGCAATGTAACTAGTTAAAGAGAGAGAGAGAGAGAGAGAGAGATAGAGAAAATGAGGTAGTGATTAAGAGAGCAACAGAGAGTGAGTGAGATTGCTTTGTGTGATTGTGAAATGCATGTATGAGTAAAATAAAGTACAGGTGCACAAACCAGATGCGTATTCATTAATAGCTTTTATTCAGCCTATTGCTAAATCTAAGCAGCTGGAGCTCCAGCGAAACGGTTATGCAGCCTACGGTTATCGGCAAGCTTGAGTAATTAGGTGCCATGAAAATAGATGCACTGGTAACAACCAAATAAAAGTATGAATGAAATGACTGGATGCTAATGATCTGAATAGGGATCAATTTTCAATTTATTCTTAAGCTTCTTCTTCTTTATGCCGCATTATTCTTCACCCTCTGCGTCACCCATTTGAATATTGTGGAGGAAATGTTCCCTATCAAATAACAATTATTAAATGAGATAAGCAAATTAAATGAATATGAGTGAGTATGTGAGTACCTCAAATTTACAAACAACTGCTCTTTATTTCTAGCCTTATCCTCGTCAGAAGTCAATGGAGGCTGCGGTAAGGTATCAACGAAGGCTTTCCATTCATCATAGAAAGGAAAATTGGTTGATCCAGTTGTCCTATAATAATCTAGCCTACACACAGCATTTAAATAACTATTAATTAAAATAAATTTAATTAATTAATTATTATTATTTACCAATCATGTAGAAAACTATGATATACGCTTATAGCAGCCGCAAAACTCATTTTGATAAATGGCTTTATTGCTTTGTGATGGTGATTGGTGAGACGCTTAATCGTAGTAGTGTAGTTGTTTACTATTCAGCGTATAATAATGAACTGAATGCATTTTTCGATTCTTCTAAAGCATGCTCTATGCCTCTACACTGATAAATATGCGTATGTTTATTTATATATATTTATGGTACCACTATGCAATTAACTCATCTACTGTCCAGACGCAAATATGTTTATTTTCAATTAAATTTCACTTGTATTTTATTGCATCACATTACATAACTACAGAGTACATAAATTTTGCATTATATATTTTCATGACACATTTATAGAAATTTTTTTATGCACAAACTACATTTGAAACTACATTACTAAATATTTTCATACTACATTATTCACTAAAGTCATTGTTTCTACTTTCAATACTACAAACATTACATAACATTATGGAGTAGGGGTTTGCAGCTGTCGCCTTGTCCTTTTCGCAATTGGAGCACAGTCCTCCTCATCCGAGCCCTTTAAAAATATGTAAAATTATAAGAAATGCTGGCTATATAGCTTTTAATAGTACGCCAATAATATTACCAGAAGAATTACCGAGTCACTGGTAGTGGTGTCTAGACAACCTTTAAAAACAAACCCAATTAGAACATATATAGAAATATAAAATATAAAAACTTACATATATCCATGAGGGTTCTCGGCTGCAGGTTTTTCCAGGCACTTCACTATTTCTCTGCAGCCATAACAGGCTTGCAGAGTATTTTCAAAAACATAGAAGAACTCGTAGACGCCTTCCAACCATCTAAAAGAACAATTGTGGCAACGCCACCTTGTTTTATCAATTCTATATGTTCTCAGAATAGGGTTCATGATAATTAGTACACTTCACCAGAAATTTTCACAACTTTACCAACGGTGCCTGAACAACGTCCACAAATCCACTGCCTTAACACACACCTGGAGCAATTGTACAGCACACCACAGCATAAACTTACAAAACCGATTTCGTAGGCATAGCAGTCACGACACGGCATAGTTAAATCTCCAAACTGTGTAAGAGGGATATCATTGCATATCTCACTATAAGCACATTGTTTGTCATATAGTTTATGAATGGAGTGGTCTGTATTTACAAGTCCAGGTAAGTATAGATTAATAGTCAAATCACAATACCAACACAATGCTGATCCTGGTTCACCAGATGGAAAAAAGCCTTCTTTAGCTATTGTCTCGTAATTATCTATAAGTATATGGTTATTCTTACGGAATTGAATTATACGGTTTTCCAAAAGTTCCATTTGAGGGTACTTTGGCCCTCCTACTCTTAATGTGATAGCTTTAGAATGCATTATGCAAATAGTCTAATAACTCCAGTATTACTAACACGGCAACGGGGGCAAACTGCTACGTTGAATACACAGCGCTTACATAGGCAAATGCAATTGCAATTTAAGTTCATTAAAGTGGCTTCTTCTAAGCATAGTTTGCATTTAAATGGAATTATACCATCCGAATCTACCATGGATGCAACTGTATTATATGCACACCTTTTCCCGTAGAACAAATGCCAAACTTCAGGCTTTGAGTTATTTATATTTGCAGTAGAAACTTTTAAGTTACAATAATAACAGCAATATCTGTTGTTTTGCTTAAAGAAACCAAATTTAACAGCCTGATATTTATTCACCACTTTATCACTTTTGAATATGTTTTTTTTCCAGCTAGAAATGTAGACTTATTAGGGTGACAAGGACCTTTGGCTTTAAAGGGGACTATTGAAACCATGTTATGGTAGTCTTCAATAAGAGGGCGACAAAAAACTTCCTGAAAACTGTCGTCGGTGATTTCTCCTTCACAACGTATCACAGTTTGTCCACCTGTAAAGCACAACATTTTTAATAAAAAATATATAATAGTAATAATATTACCAAAAATGTTGTGCCTTACAAAAATGTATACGAATTTCTCCCAATGGTGTTGGGCTTTCCCATCCCATACGGTATCCATCCAATGCCGCTTGTGTAATCTTCTCATGTATACCATCCTGATTGTTAAACACTATATGTATATGATTTTTTCGCCAAGGTTGGTCTTGCATTTGTTTCTCTGTGTAAGCATGTAAATAAGCTTTGCATACCGAAGTAACGTTAACTAAGCAATTTTCATAATTGTGCAGAACATCTATGCATATGGCAAAACATTGTTCTTCCCATTGTTCTTTAAAGGATTCCTGTAAAATGGCTTTGCTAGGGTGAATATTATGAATTACAACATGAACCCAATAGTCAAGCTTGGAATACATTATGTAAAAATTCTCATCACGCTAAGAATAGATGCACGACACAATCCACATTTTCCATTCTGTAATGTCACACAATCTTGGCAACTTAAATTATGTCCGCACATCATATTTACGTAAACTGCGTCACGCGTATGGCAAAGTTTACAAGGATTAATAGGATTGTCAATTTCCGGTTCCGGTTTCAAAGTAACCGCTTTGTGCTTCTGTATTTTTATATAAGTGCATGCTGGACTATGCAATAAATGCTCAAAGAATGGACAATCATTTGCTTCCCATTCTCCTAATCTAATTCCACAAAAGTAACAGCGGACAAAGTCTTTGGTTCCGGTGTAGTATAATCCGGCGTATGCTAATTTCTCAATGGTAATAGAGGGGTGTTTCCAATTAGTAAAGGATTCAATTCTTTTCTCTACTCTCATATAACACTCTTCTAGTAGGTCACCGTGGTAAGCGACAGGTTTTGGCATAGTTAGCTTTGTAAAAATGTCCAATGTTATACGGTAAGAGCACCTGCTTCCTGAAAATCACTCAATTCTTCATTTTCCTTTCCATTACAAGTATGACCAATCTTTTGGGAGTGAAAGTGAGGGCAATTGAAGCAAAAGTCAAAAGAATTATTTGGATATTTTTTATCTACATTCAAATAGTAATAGCTAACCTTTAACACTTGAATATCACATTGAAATTTTTCCGTTGGCAGGCTTTTACGTTTAGCAATTGTTTCTTTCAAAGCTTCTGTCATATGAGAAAGATAGACATTTTTTCCTGTATTGACCCAAAAGCTAGCAATTTCAGGAAAGAGAAATGGTATTTTTTCAACCGAAAAGGAAAGGTGGTACCATTTATCTTGCAAAATGTGTGTTAGGGTAAACACTGTTTCCCCGTTTCCGCATGTTTTAATTGTAAATCGCACTTTACTCCAGTTAGTTTTATAGTTAACTGGTTCAATCACTTTACCCATTCCAAATACAATTTTTCATACTTAAGTTATCTTCACTTGGCAGTAGCCTACAGTCGACTGAAAATATTTGCACAAATGGCAGACATAAAAAGAGCTTATGTTAATCCCACATTTTCTGGATCTTTCTCAGGTCTCTCAACCCTTATTAAAAACAGAGGTTACAAGGACAAGAAGGTTGTAGAGGATGAGTTACTTAAGCTTAGGGCTTATGCTTTGCATAAGCCTGTCCGCAGAAAGTTTTTAAGACGAAAGTTCATGGTGCATTTTCGCCTATTCCAATTTCAAATAGACTTGATAGTGCTAAGTAAATATGCGTCATATAATAACGGGTTCAAATATATATTAACATGCATAGATGTCTTTTCTAAAATGGCTCACGCAATCCCTCTAAAGAAAAAGGATGCGGATACAGCATTGGTAGCTATCAAGAAAATTATAAAAGTGCTCGGAAAGCCAGTAGAAATTTTATCCGACAGAGGGACAGAATTCGTCAATACCAAGCTGAAGGCTTATTTAAAGACTATTAATGTTCATCTTATACATTCCTATCAAGACAACAAGGCCAGCGTAGTGGAGCGTTTCCATAAAACTCTGTTATCCAGGGTGGCTAGGTACTGGACATATAAAGGTACTTTTAAGTATGTGGACGTTTTACCGCGCATTATAAACAGCTACAATAAGACCATACATGGAACTACAAAGTTCAGACCAGCGGATGTCAATGATGAAAATGAAAGTCAAGTATGGCAAAACACTTTTGGACACCTGATAAACATGCCAAAAAGAAAACCAAAGTTTAAAGTCGGTGATTATGTATTCATTACTAAAATGAAAAAGGCTTTTGAAAAGGGTTATTTACCTGGCTTTAAAGACGAAATATTCACCATTGGAAAGGTCTATAACACTATACCATTTACATACTTATTAAATGAAAGCCATGACGAACGTTTACGAAAAGCCGAAGAAGATGAGCAAAGAAAAAAGGAGGGAAAGAAACCAAAAAAGTATAAAGATGAATTATTTGAAAAGTTATTGACGGGTATATTCTATGAACAAGAGCTCACCCACTTCAGTCCAGATAAAGAATGGATACAACAAGCATCGAAGCCGCTAGCCACTTCTCAAAAGACTACTACCCCTTAAACCGAGGAGGGAATTTTACAAATAACCTTTATCAACCTTGGGAGGGAAGTAGTCACCAGTGTGGATTGGCTGCAATTCAATTTACTCCAGTACACAGGACGTTTTTTAAAAAGGATGAAGATGACATGCTTTCAATAGAACTAGAGACAAATCAACTTAAAAGAGCCGACATTCCACATGGCTTTTCTACAATTCAAGTTCTCATTACCGATTTACCAGATTTGCTAAAGAGTAAAGATATTCCAATTACAATATCTAGCACTCAGACACTAACAATAACAAACGAATCACCAGATACGATTTTATACTTTGATGTCTGGCTTGCTGGTATTCTTGGTTTTACTGAAAACCAGTTTACTAATAAGACATACCAAGCAGTTCGGAATATTGATTACGAAGGATTTAAAAGAAGATTTCCCTACAAATTCTCTTTTGCATTAAAAACATTGCTTTCGACAAAAGACTACCATATACCAGAGCCCAAAGAATACAATCTGCACTCTATCATTTCTGCTATTAATGAAGTTATAGAATCAGAAAAAGAACACTCTATTGCATATTTTGCAGAGGAGTAGAAGTGGAAGTCATTAATGAAGAAAAGACATACTCTGTCCCTGTAACAATCATTTACGGTAGAAAGCTTGCAAAATTCTTTGGAAGGGATTACACAGTTCTACAACCAAAACAATTCCATATATATCAACCCCAATTAAAATATTTAAATGAAAGAAAAGCTTTAATTCTTGTAAACATTGTGCAAAACCAATACTATGGCGAAAGATATTTGCCAATCGTAAAGTCTTTGGTAGTGAAAACAAATGATACCGAAAGAGTAGAGGAAACATTTAGCAATATTGAATACTTCCCGCTAAATGTTGACAAAATTTCATCAATTAATGTACAAATACTGGATGAAAATCTTCAAGAGTTGTCAGTTCCACATTCGTCTAGCTACGCGAAACTATTAATATGTCCCAAGAGACTTTAAACAATGTCAAAATTGTGTTGCTGAATGGGCAAGTAAATGGACGTCCAGTGTGGTACGTATGCCAATTCTGTCATTACCGATTTAGGTATGGACTAATATTCTATGGAGCTTATATTTGTAATACTTGCAACATTGAGCATGAATTCAGACTCTGAAGACGCTTTATTGTGGTGCAAAACCTATCTAATAAATTGTCCTGGGTGCTACGAGTGTGAAATGTGTCGGTACAGGTTTTGTGAAGGAATTGACGATGACGGGATTTTTACTTGTCGCTATTGTTTTACAGGATAATTTTGAATATTTACAATATGACAATGGAGAGTGTTGACAAGGACTGCGTTTACTGGTTAGTGTGTGGAGAAGAGAGGGAATGTGACGGTTGTTATGAGTGCGAAGACTGTTTCGATGTGTTTTGCGACGGCTTAATTATCAATGATCGATGTATTTGCGAAAAATGCTTGCAAGAATACTAAATAAATACTTTTGAGAAAGTATAAAGTTCACAGTTACAAATTTGACGAGCTACAGGATAGAGCAAACCGGAGAAGGTCTCGGCATCGGGTCACCGTCATATTCCATTCCTTTCTCATCCTCCATAAAAGGTGCAAAACAAAATTTATTTGGCAGAAAGAAAAGGAAAGCCGGAAGGAAAACATCTACTCGCAAAATACAGCAAGGCGCAGGTAAAAAGCGAAGAGTAAAGCGTAGAAGAAAAAAAGTCCCAGAGCAATTTGGCTCAGGTAAACGAAGGCGAAAGTCGAGAAAAGTGACAAAGAAGAGAAGGGGACGAAAGCGAAAGAGGAAAAATGGGTGAAGTTCACATTGCTGAAGGGAGTAGGGCATACATACGGTCTGAATTGGATATGTTTTCTTCTATTCATTCTGATGTCGGTGTTTCCTATTCTTATATGCAGAAAATTTTCCCTCTATATAGCTTATCAGAAAGGTTTGCTGATATACAGTTTAATATATTAGGCAACAGTTCGTTTATAGAGTTGGGTAAAAGCAACTTATATATCCTATGTCAAATAACAAAGCATGATGGAACTGCCATGGCAAAAGACGCAAAATGTGGAACGACCAACAATATGCTCCATTCCCTTTTTCAAAGTATAGATATGTCTATTAATGATTATCCAGTAACCCCTCTATCTACAGCATATCCTTATAAAGCGTATATACAATCTTGTCTCGGGTATGGAAGTGAGTGGAAAAAAGGCGAAGGTCAAACATCAGGATACTATCAAGACGTCGATCCTGAAAACTTTGTGGGAGCTAATACCGGCCATATGGCAAGACTAGGGGTAATAAAAGAAAGCAATACTTTTGAACTCTACGGTCCTCTGTTTCTTGACTTGTGTATGCAAAAAAGATTTATAATAAACAACTGTGACCTAAAGATTAAGTTAACCAGATCTCCTGATGAATTCTTTATATGGACAAGCGAAGAGAGAATAAATAAAGTTCAGTGTCCTTATAAAGTGAATATATTGGAAGCAGCTTTTTATGTACAGAAGCATACACTGATGCCTTCGGTCTTCAATGCCATTCAACAAAAGCTTAACAGAGAACCTGCCCGATATCCTATATCCAGATGCGAAATAAAGACATTTACTATATCAAAGGATCTTCTAACATCAACCGCAAGTAATATAATTTCAGGACAGCTGCCACAGCTGTTCATTGTTGGTATGGTTCTCAGTGATGCATATCTAGGAAACCAGTTCAAGAACCCATTTGACTTTAAAGTGAATAAGTTGAGCAATATATCAGTAAATGTTGATAACGACTCTACCCTATACAAGCAATTAGACTTTGCCGATAATAAATATGTCACCGCTTATAACAATCTAAAGTTGGCTGCAAATAATAGGGATAATGGTAATGGACTGACTATAACAGACTTTACTACTGGGTTCTTCTTTCTGGTGTTTGAGTTAATATCAACAAGTGTGGGTGACCTTCTTAAGCCTGAAAGAAAAGGAAATCTTACTCTGCAAATGAACTTTCAAGCCGCTCTTACACACTCTGTTACTGTTATAACCTTTTCTCAATATCAAAATAATTTGTTTATAGATAATAATAGAACTGTAACTATAGATGCCATAATATGAATACTACACAGCTTAAAGAAAAATTGTTAGTAATTAAATCCAGATTTAAGCTGGCACATGCAGATGTGGTACCAAGAAATCATCTTGTTGTAAATAGTCATCCTAGCATATATATTATAAATTGCTGTAACTATGGCTTACGAGGTAAACACTGGCTAGCTTTATATGTGCAGTCAAAAGAAAGAATGTATTTCTTTGATCCTTTAGGCCGCAAACCAGATTATTATAATATTATTATCCCCAAAGCCGTCTATGTTAATACAAGACAGTTACAAAGTAACGAGTCTACGCTTTGCGGAGCATTCTGCCTATATTTCTTATACCATGTTAATTTTATGAGTGTAGGAAATGGAATGTATAAGTTTAGCAATGATACAAAGTTAAATGATGTAATGGTCACTCAGTTCTTAGCTTTAATAAAATAACATACTCTTAAAATTCCTTTGCCAATCCTTAATTTGCATTCGCAACATCATCATCATGGGTCGCGCATACAAACAACTTAACAGAAGGGTAGGTTCATCAGCACGTGGTTATTTATGTAGTCTAATAGTTTAGTTGCATTTAATTACATTTTCTATTTATTATAGTATATCTGTGTTGTGGGGCGGTGTACCTACAGAACCTACACTACTGGACTAATGCGTAGTCACTCATTCATAAGGGTAATTACTTAAGCACTGGTCATATAGAAATATAAATTCTTTTCATATTTGTTATATGTTTATACTTATGCTGTAGCACGAGTGCCAGATATGCGGCTTGAAATTCGAAAACGTGTCTTTACACAGATGTACAGCTCAACGACCTCATCAACAAGTGGGTCACGGCGACCCGCTGCTAGAGCCCTTCTTTGAATACGCTTCTGCTCATCACGATCGCCTAAAGTGCTACAGGACACTTGATGTTTTGGGGACAACGGACTTGGCGACAATCTTTACAAGGCTACAGCAACATGTGAAAAGAATTCTAGAATGGAGGCTTAGTGAACACCACGGCCTACGGGTAGAGTTCGTGGTATATGTTAAGTTATATCAACCCCACTATGATATTTATAAAGATATATATATTAATACTCCTGACTTACCCTTAGTGCATCCTAATTTTATTACTGAGATATACGAGCTAGCTTTACAGCACCAAACATCTGTGTTAGAGGTTCATACAGGGGAGGGGTCTGGCTGGACTGTATCCAGTTTTCACTGGTTTGATTTGAATACAGGAAAATATGTCCCTTTAACAGCAAAAGGTTATATTCCAACTCCCCTTCAGTTTATAGGCACTAATGGTCTTATAAATATAAACAATGGCCCTAACGATATATACTGCTTTGCTTATTGTATTGCAGCTAGATTCCACCCTGTAAGCTCACGAAGAATGAGGGATAAGGTTAAGGCAGCAAAATACAGACACTTTATCCCAAACTTTGACTTTTCAATGCTTAAATTCCCTGTCCCCATTTGTAACCTTTCAAAGTTTGAGGATGCAAACAATATTAGTGTAAATATGTATCACTATGACGATACAGCTATATTCCCTTTTTCTTATAACTAAAAAGGATATACAGAGAGATAGGCATGTAGACCTTTTAGTTATAGAAGAAGGGGAGAATAGGCATTATGCTCTTATAACAAATGTCAGCCTTTTTGGGGAATGACCATGCAAAGTATGACGTATGCAGGTATTGCTTATGCAAAAGAACAACTGCCTCCAAGTTAGTGTTGCATGAAAGAAAATGCGGTAATTTAGAAGAGGTTGTTGAGGTTGAGGATGAGGAAAGTCTGCCCGAGCAGCCTCATGAATTTGATGATTTTTTAGATGACAATAATGAGGTAGATATGGGAATAAATTATATAGAAGTTAGCGATGCATCAGAAGCTGAAGAGGAAGATGCTCCTCATTATGATGAAGGGTATCATGATGAAGTAGGATGGATAGAGCCAGAGGAAGATGAAAGGCCTAATAACGATGATGAAGATTATGTGGCTTGTAGGTTTTGCAATAATAAATATAATAATGTGTCTCCTCTTGAGAGACACGAAAAAATGTGTTCATCGATCAGGGGCCCTGTTCTGAGGTTTCCAAAGCAAGCTGCAATTATATTTAGAAAGTACGGGCATCTTTTACCAGCCAGCTCTATAGGCTTTGCGGATATTGAGGCTTTCCTCGTAAAAATGCCTTTTCAATACACTAGATTTGGTACTTTGGCAAATACACAATTGGTAAACGAACACATTGCTTGCGCCGCAGCTTATGTCATTGTTTCAGAAGATGAAATTGAAAGTTTTGCTCTTTTTGATGACGATAATCCTGTAGAAGCAATGATAAGAGCATTATTAAAAGAAGCAGACAGATACCTACAGAAAATTAAGGAGAACGAGGAGATGCAATTGACTCCAGGAGATGAATTAGAGTTTTCTAGGGCAACTTTTTGCGATGCATGCAAAACTGACTTTAATGAAGAAAACACCCCTAATTACGATAGCTCTCGTCCCATTGTTAAACGTGTTAAACACCATGCACATGCAAATCAGAGTTATAAAAACCGTAAATATTTAAAAGGTAGTTTTATAAAAACGTTATGCAACAAATGTAATTTACAGGTAGCCTATAAGAAGCAGTTATGGGTACTTCTACATAATTCAGTTAGGTATGATTTCAAGCATATCGTACAAAGCTTACGGCCTTCATTTATAAAAGAAATGAAAGTAGAAGTCTTGGCAAAGTCAAAGGAACATTTCCTTAGCATAACAATAGGAGGCAAGTTGAGATTAACTGACAGCAAACAACATCTAAAAACATCACTTGAAAACCTTACTAACAATCTCAGGGAAAGTGGTATGGAGAATTTTAAACATACTACTTCATTTTTTCACGATTTAAATGCCGACGAGTTGAAAGACATTGTTAGAAAGCAACCTTATCCGTATACTTACTTGACACGTAAGGAAGTTTTCAAAGATAAATGCTTACCACCGAGACATTTTTTTGACAATGACTTAACTAACACTAAAGTTTCGGATGACGATTTTAATCATGCCCATAAGTTATGGAACATATTAAAATGTAAAACGTTCCGTGATTTCACACAGGCTTATTTATTAATAGACTGCTTATTGCTAGCAGACACTTATATGAGCTACAGGGACAAAATGTTAAAAACCTTCCACTTAGATCCCACTTATTCCTTAACAGCTTCATCCTATACATGGCAAATATTCTTGTATCGCTCCAGGGCCAGAATAGAATATATAAAAGACATGGATATGTACCTAATGGTTAGGCAGGCTTTAAAAGGAGGCATTTGTACCTCCAATCAACGATTTGCAAAGTCCAATTACAGAGACTTACCGGGTTACGATCCCGATAAACCAGAGAGTGGTATTGAGCTTTTAGATGAAAATAGCATGTATTCTACGCAAATGTTGAGAGAGCCAATGCCAACAGGAAACTATAGATTTCTATCAGAAAATGAAGTAAGGGACTTTGATCTGAGTAACCTCTGTTGCACTCCAGGTGCAGGTCATTTATTTTCTGTAGATGTGGTGATTGACGATCCTTTGCATGTGGCCTACCACTTTCTTCCTTTAATGCCAGAAAAAATACAGGTTGATGTTTCTCATTATTCAGAGTATCAAAAAGAGCTCATTGCCCAAGTGCAGTTGAAGAACGTGCAGGCGGCTAAAAGATTGTTACTCACCTTCTTTCCAAAGAAGGATTATGTAGTTCATCATAAGTTGCTAAAGTATTATTTAAGTAAGTCTATAAGGGTAACGAAAATAAACTTATAATATTGATAATTTTAGAGTTTTCTGAATCTCTATTCATGTCAGCTCACGTCTTAGAGATGTTGAATTTAAGGAGAGATGCTACGTTTGAATCTGAGAAGTTCTTTTGGAAAATATTAGTAAATTCTTTATTTGGGATAACTATTCTTTCTCCGGATGCTTTTGTACGTGTCCTCTTTTGTTTTGATGCAGAGTTCTGCGAAAGATTGTTAAAAAGATGTACTTATAAAACGAATTATACAATTAGGAATCGAGATGACATGAGTATATTTCTTATGAAGAAATGCATTGTTAATTATGGGTCTCCAATTCTGATTGGTAATGCAGTAATGGAATTAGGTCGCCGGGATTTATATTGTTTCTATCATGACGTGCTCACACCTCATTTCAACAATACCCCAAGACTGTTGCACGCGGATACTGATGGGCTGCTTTGTAAACTAGAGGTTCCTGAAGGGAAAACCATGATTGAAATGTTAAAAGGTCTTAAAGATCATATGGATTTCTCTGCAATTTTGCCAGGCACGTACTTTGAAGAGTTGCGTGATGAGAGCACAAAAGGCGAGGCAGGAAGGTGGTCAATGGAATTTAAAGGGCAACGGATATTAGAAGCATGCTGTATTAAAATCAAACAATATGCAGTACTGTTAGAAAATGATACTGAGGAAATTAAATCTAAAGGTCTCAATAAAGGCGCTTTGCGGAGTATTAATTATAAGACATTTAAAAACACTGCACTGAAGAGGAAGGTAAAGTATTGCAAAATGGCATTAATTAGATCACAAAAGCAGCAGCTATTTACATTAGTCACTAAAAAGATGGGATTAAATCCTTTCTCTGCCCATAATTATCTCTGTCCTGACAAGAATAATACCAGGCTCTTCGGTTTTAACTTTGCATTAGACAATCAGATTGTAGATGAAGTGTATCCAGATGAAATGGTTTCGAGCGAGGAAGACTCGGATGAGGAAGGAAATATAAATGCCCCCCAAGACGGAAATGCATTAGTAGAGGTTTAACCATGGCGTCGTTCGATGCCACATTACACTTCCCTTACACATTAATATGCTCTGGTTCGTCTTCCTCAGGAAAGACCAATTACATTTTAGAACTAATAAGAAGAAGGAGGGAAATACATGCAGTTGAAATTGAAAAGATATATTATGTTTATAGTCAATGGCAACAGCTGTATACAACTATAAACGACGATAAAGTAGTATTTATAGACTCTATTAACGAAATACAAGGTATGATAGAATCAAATGATCCAAAATTATCTTATTCTATAGTTATATTTGATGATATGATGTGTCTATTCAAAAAGCAGTATAATGATTTTCTTGTAAACTGCTTTGTGAATTATAGCCATCACTTGAATTTTTCAATAATACTAATCTTGCAAAATAGCTTTGCTAAAAATCTTAAGGAAGTATCAATCAATGCAAAGTATTTACTGTTGGGCATGTACCCTCGGGATACATCTTTCATAGGAAAAGTAGGAATGCAAATATTTCCCAAAAATTATAAGCATTTAGAATACGCATATGACTATTGTATGAAAACCCCATATAGCTTTTTGCTACTTGATTTAACCCCCATCACCCCAAAACTATTCAGAGTTCGTAGTAGTATATATCCTGATGAGGCTATAGTTTTTACCCCATTATAATGGAGAAGGTGGAGTTGGAAACAGAGTTTTTGAAGCTCTTTGTTTGTAGTAAACCAGCTGCTCGGATTAAGCTATTAAAATCAGCAAATCAAGTCCAATTAGAAGCCATTGCAGAGTGTGTAATTAATATTGATGTAGACAACGAGGCTGTGAAAAAGCACAAGTCCAAGTTTAAGAGATTTCTTAAAATTAAATATACTGTTAGCAAAGTAAAAGGGTTCTTTATTAAGAACCCACAGTTTGTAATAGCTGTAGTTGGCACTGTATTAGCAAAGCTTTTAGAAAGTAGTATATTATCTGTATGTAGTCATGGCTAGAATGTATAGACTAATTCCTGTAGCTCAATATAACAAAGAAAACAACTTTGAAATTCAGGAAGAGCCAGAGGATAAAATAAAAGATATACTAAAATTTGTAAGCCCTAATAAAAAGGGTAGGTGTGAAAGACTATTGTTAAGTTTAATGCATACAAATAAATTTTCGTGGCGAGACAACGGAGAAATTTCGTATGAAAATGTTATTGCTCCCGGTTCACATGTCATAGACTTGTTATTATTTGCTACAAAGAGTTTCCCGGTAAAGAATGTTAATATACCTGGCCTGCAAATGTTTATCACTGCCATCAAAGACGCCAATACTCCAAAGGATTTACTATCTACTCAGCTGAAAGGAATGATGTCTAAGCCTCACTCTCAGTGGAAAACATTTAGTTTAAACTAACTACTTGAATGGAGAAGGCAAAGGAAATGTGGAGAGGATTAGTTGATAAATGGTAAGTATATTATTAAAGCATTTGCAAAGATTTGTATTAAGAAGAACTGTATTTAGGGTTGCATCTTACAATCGTACGGGATCAGTTGAAATTCCAGAAGAAGTTACCCGTGATTGGAGAGACTTTGTTTTCTACCTGGCTCCCTTTCAGCCAAAAGGGACCCGTACAAAGAAAGAAGCTTTAGATTACCTATTTGCTGCATTAAAGTAAGTAAAGCCTTTGTTTGTATTTGAAAATATTTTATAACCGTATTTCTTTATTTACAGGGATTGGTTCATCAAGTTAATTACAAAGAACGATGGTGAGCATGTTAAGTTTCTGAGAGGTGAAAGGCAACGGTCTTAAAATGGTTATCATAACAGAATTTATGATTGTGTGGGACCATGTCCAAAGAATGTATATGTACCGGGACAGCAATCCTAATAAACTTGTTACACATATTCGATGCAAGTGTAACTGGGAAGTGCGTAAGAAAGGACGAGAAGGACAAGTAGAGTGTATGAAAAGTTTAGTCGACGAATACTGGGGCTTCTTGATTACCGACCCCGTAGTGCTTTGTGTTTACAAGATTACAGCGGCCTTGCTGAGGACTGCACTTCCTTCTCACCTTGTCTGCAGCATTCAAAAGGATATTGAATGGGTTCCAAAGGGCGTAATACACAGGGACTACTACCCAATGCATAAATGCGATATTTGTGAGAAGAATCCTAGACATTATTGTCCGTTAATGACTACTAACCCGAACGAGCACATGGACAAAATTCGAGAACTACAGCGATTATTGACAGTGGACAATATATTAGAGCTGGATTGGTATCATCGCTTCCTGATTACCGCGTATAGCACAAAGTAATATTACATTTTATTTACACCTTTCCCTTTTACATGCATTCTGTATTGTATATTCTATTTGACCTACAGGACTGTTGGAAACTATTTGATAAATAATAAAAATATTGCAACGTTTACCGAAAAGAAAGGATGCTATTGCCTTCCCTAAATAAACTTCTGAAACTGTAGTATGAACATGTAGTTTGAAGCTGATGCAATATAGTACGAAAATATTCAACACTGTAGTAATAAAATATTTAGCAATGTAGTGAGAATATAGTTTTAAATGATGTGCAAGGATAAAAATATTTACTAAAGCAATGCAATGTAGTTTCAAATGTAGTTCAAGTATAAAATATTTCTATAGATGCCCCATGAAAATATGTAATGCAAAATTTATGAGCTCTGTAGTTATGTAATGTGATGTAATAAAACTCAATTGTCAATTGAAATTAAATTGACCTAAAAATATATATGCATTGTTGAATAAAAATTATTAACATCAATCGCACAAAATACTTTTGATTAAGTTTCTTTATTTATTTATTCATTCAAAACGCTATTTGAGAGCTTTTGCTTCCTTCTCCTTTTCTTTAAAGGAGGACCAGTTGGCTGAATTTCCACCAGCGAGGGAGAACCAGCGCACACGTAGCAGTTAGCAGGCTCACAATTCCCCAGGAGGCATCTCTGCTTCCTGAAAGATAAAATTTCATTTACAGAACTATAATATTACAAACCTACTTACATTACTTACAAGTATTTGTGATGTTTACGTAGATGTTTCCAATTTTTTTGTGTGGGTTGTGTATCAGGCCAAGTAGTATTGCCCAAGTAAGCATATCTACAGTGCATTAAGTTATTAATAAAAGAAGTGAATGAAATGTAATGTAATAAACTTACCGACTAGTGTTTGGCGCTTCTGCAAATTCCATTTTTACTGGAACTTTTTCAAACTGCACCGTGAAAGGTGCAGTATCACCCTCGTTTACATCATAAGGGACTTCAACTTCCTCTATTTCTACCTTTACAGGCACATCATGGTAAGGCAGAGCATCATCATCCTCTCCTACAGCAGCAGAACCAGTAGCTTCTACAGCAGCTTCTACTACACCGGGCTCGGTTTGCTTTTCCATTGAATGCTTAAAACAAATTTCACACAATTTATAAACTACTTTAGAACTTTTATCTGATATTTTTACTAACTCTATTATTTGCCCTCTTTCTGCCGTTTCTATCCATTTGAATTGACACCCGCGGCACTTTAAAAACTCTGGGCAATGAGATACAACTTGAATAACTCTTAACTTAGACATTATCTAATAAAGAATAAAGAAAACTTACGGATGCCAATGTACAAGGGACACACTTTTGTCCGCCTCTGTTAAATGTCAGCAACGTGTGATTATTCGTCTTCAGCCAGTCGAACTTGCATAAATCGCACTTCATGTTATAAAAGTTAAAGGTTCGTACACCCATAACAGGTATGACGTCAGACATGTTGCTTTTCTGACAGATAAACTTATAATACCTATGATAGCAACTGGCAAAATTCATTCACATTAAGATAGTGAAGCAAAGCACATCCTATTCATCATCCTTCCACCAATGGCAGACAAGATGGAGCAAAGCACATCTGCGGATGAGCATCGCCTCAGCTGTTACTACAGAAAGCACGAGGATGGATCAACTTTTGTACACATTAAGAGGACAACTGTTAACGAGCAAAAGCAGCTGTACATTAATTTTAACATTGAAGAGGTTCCTTACCTTATTGAAAAATTTATTTTGTACTGGCGCTACGCAAATTGTTCTCCAGAAGTGCTACAAGAAATAATTAATCGAACTTTGTGCAAAAATGAATAAGTCATACTATGTATTCGTGTACAATTACTAGAACATTCCTTCGTGTGGATTCGTGAAGTTTCATTCGTGTACATTCGTGGAAAGTAGTGTATTTCTGTAGTATTCATTCGTGTGCATTTGTGTACAGCAATGTTTCATTCGTGTACATTCATGAAAAGTAGTGTATTTCTGTAGTATTCCCTCGTGTGCATTTGTGTACTGCAATGTAATGTATTTTATTCGTGTACTATTGCCAAAATATTCATTCGTGTGAAATTGCAAACATTTTATGTCTCATTGGTTTATAAAATATTGTATGCCTTTACTAAATTTTTGTGTGAAATTGTGAAAACATTTCATTTCAACTCATTGTAATTCACTTTTCAATGTCTTATTATTTAATTCGATCCTAAATTTCTATGCATTCTATGTAAATATGGAAATAAATACACTTGGTTTATTGCACATAATTTATTGTATTATTAAAGCATAAGAGAATTCATTCCTAAGTTAAATAAATAGTATGCACGAGTAGGAGGAGGTGCAAGAATCTGCTCCAACCAATCAGAGATTTTAGGCCCTCGTTCATACACACCGTTCATGCATTACACTCTCATTTGCCTCTCACCACTGGCACGACGAACATCGCTCCTGTCATGTAGAGGGAACAGCAGCTGAGGGATCGGCTTCTCCTAACATGCAGTGGGAGGCATCCTATGGGATGCCTCCCACTACGGAAGATATGCATAGCGTCGGGGGTCGGCTCCCCCTATTCCGTAGTAGGTGGAAGAAGGAGATTTTGGTCTCCGGAATCCACCTTCTTTATCTCTAACATCGAAAGTTTTGAAATACCTTCGTCAAAATTAATGGCGTTTCCGGCAACCAGGGACGGGAAAGCAGGCTGGAGAATTTCTTCCGGTTTTAAATTGTCCTGCATTTTAATTAATTCTGGAGTGAAGTATTTGTAGAAGGAGAGTTCTTTGTGGAAGCTATTCATTTTAATTAGTGGCTCCTGTCGACCGGCACTGTTTGGGTAACATTTTGAAATTAAATGCAACACTCTGTCTTCATCCGTCTTCTGTAGACTTGAGTCGCCCTTACTAACATTTTCTTGTATATTTTGGTTTTCACGTTCTAAATTGTTTGAAAAATGTACTTCAATTGAATACATAGTGCTGGAATAATTTTCACCAGTTTTGGAACCACTAGTAATTTCAAACTTTTCAATTTTTCTTTCAAGAGCACTTTGAAGAAATTCCAAAGTTATTATTTCGTCAGTTGGTTTATCCGCCATGGCTATCAATATCTTTCTTATATTTTGCACTGCATATAATGATGACTGAGGGATTGTCCAGAGTTTTGCACTTGTTCAAACGTGAAATTACGTTTTATCTCTAATTATTATTGAATTCACAAGTTTTGAAAGAAAAAAATATTTAGCCAGCCTTATTGTCACAGTCACACAACTGTACCTGAAAGCAGAATATATTATATGAAGGCAATATGTACTACGCTTTTACAATTTCATCACATAACCTTGTAAGGAATTGAAGTGGCTTTTACGTTTATTAATACGTTATAGTGCATGTGCATATAAAGTGAACTTTATAATTGTATGTCAACTCTTAAGGAAATAATATAAATTGTAAACATATGAACTATTCAGTTTATATACCATATAGCTATATAAAAGATTATTTATAGGCTAGGCAGTTTTGTTTTGTACCGACGACCAGGGCTAAAATTGCCTTGTCCTTCCTGTGTAATCAATAATCACTCGTTGGAAGTCAAGGATTTATGTTACAAGTTTGATGATATCAGAATAAGCATTAAATGCAAGTGAACTAGTTTAATGTCGTGCAATGCCCACTAATATTACTGTAAATAAGCAAGTACTGCAACGATATTAGGGAATTAGGGATTTCGTCTCCAAATAATAAAGTCCTTCAGAAACATTAGAAAGAATCAACTTATTCATTTTTGACAATGTCAGTTTTTTCTTTCTTTATTAATTAATTTTCACAAATTTTCCACATTTTGCTTTACTGCATTTGTTGAAAAGTAAATTATTGTACTTTTGTGTTTTATCTTTTTAAACTTACAGATTTTGTCACTAATTGTGACCTCTACGGTGGCTATTATTCAATTTCGCTAAAATATGACGCAGATAAGGATTGTATTTTAACCTCATGTCCAATCCTAATGTGTTTTCACTGCTGTCTCCGCTTTAATATAATAATATTGTATAGATAACTATTAAAGGTTAAATGGTTTAACAAATAGTCTTTCAACATTTCCGTTTCGTGCTACACAACTGGTATTTTTAATGATATGTCAATACATTAATGCATAGAAAGGACATTTTTGTCGGTTACTTCATTAAAAGCATGTTATCACTTCACAAGTACTAAAATCGTATGTATTTATTGGGATTATTTATTACATGAGACTATGACAAGTTCTACCCTTGCAACTCTACCGCGAAAAATACAACCACCTAGGGAAGCAAGTTCCGTCGATATTTTAACACCTTTCAACGTTTCAACAGAGTGCTGGATTATTGACTCCAGCTTTGATCAATACTTTTGTATTTACAATTAATTGTCACCTTATTTCCTACTTTTCGTCACTTCGTGACTCCATTATTCTTCTAAATGTGTTAGTCTACTATTATCTGTATTTCCCAACACAAAATAGCAATCTGTCGAAATGGATATTGCAAATAAGGAAGATGAAGCGAACCCGACGGGGAAAACATTGGTAATTCTTAAATTTAAGACAATTTTTTCTAAATTCATATTTATTTAGATATGATGAAAATTTGTGTTATTGTTTTTGTTTTCAGGAAACGGTATTCCGAAATGACGAAGATACAACTGCTTCCTCGTTCAGTGCTGCGATGGGTGAATTATTGGAGCATGAGAACCCGAAGAATCCATTGATGCTTAGTCCGGTTAGTAATCAATGGCATTCAATTTATTATTTATTTTACTTTTAGAAAACCTTGTAATAATTTAAAAACTTTACAAATTTTTTATTGAGAACGTCGAAAGTTTTTTGTAGCATTTTATTAAAGTAACCATTATTTACATTTAATTTTCAAAATGTAGATCATCCGATGTGTTCTCAAATTCCTGAAAATTAAAGATATCAAAAACTGTCGTCTTCTTTCTCGTGAATGGGGTTCAACTGGCAAACTAGAACTTGGTAGTCGTGCACGAATCCGTTTCACCGTAGATGGTTCTGGTCGTCGTCCTGCTGACTTTCGTTCGTGTTTTCTGGACTCAAGAAGTATTTTTCGTGCATTTATGATTTCTGGTGATTTGACTGCGAGTGGATTTGAAGAATTATCCGAGTTTTTTGGCGAGCAGCAAAAATATGTACAAGAACTGACATTAAATTGGGGATACGCGGCTAACATTGTGAAAAACATTGAAATCAATTCATGGATATCGAAATCCCCAATGGTACAGAGGGATGCGAAATACATGACAAAGTTGTCACTTGGAATTGGAAATATTGGTTATGGAACTGAATTGATTGTTCCACCATTACAGCTGATTGCGCATATTAAAGACTTAACACTGTCAAAATGCAGAATCGATGTTGACGCCGGAATTAAGATTTGCCCAAACAAGTTAAAATTGTTAAACGCGACGTTTTTCCAAAACGGAGTTAAATTGAATGAAGTTCGAATAAATGATATTGTGGATCTTGAAAAAGCAAAAGACGTATCTTTAGAAAGCTGGGGCTCTACAAAATATGTTTTGGATATGTGGGGACATACAATTCTGGAAAACATGATTTTAAAAGGCGGTGGCATCGAGATACTGAATGGGAAAATGTCACGGTGGGCTATAAATAATTTGATGGTGACTGATATTCCTTATTCCTTAAACAGTAAAATGAATATTAAGGAACTTTCCTTGCTTAAGGCCGGTCCTATTGACTTGTTCACTTTGCCCAATTCAATTCAAAAGCTGGCTCTATATTTTGTTGGAAGTAATTCTGCCATTAATTGCAGCCACCCGATTGCATTTGAGAACTTGCAATATTTGTTCATTGTCTGGATTATTGGGAACCCAAACCTGCAGTCGTACCTGTCTACTAGGATCGATTTTTCATTCCTCATTCATTTCACGAACTGTCCTCAACTGACTCACTTGAAATTAAGCGAATGTAGTTATATAATTATGAAATCTCTTTGGATGCCTAAAAGCGTCAAAACACTCACGCTTGAAAATTCTATACTGATTTGGCTTGATGAACGCTTCTTGAACTTGGAAAAACTAGTTTTTCAAGGTCGTTGTACAATTGCTGAAAAAATGTGTCAAGCTAGAATTAAAGTCGATGATTTCGTTTTGCACTGTTGCTACATGGCAGTGGATAATGAGTTGGTTCACTTTTTGGAATATCGAAAGAATTGCAGTTTTGGCAAACGAATTTATGTTGGGATGCTGAGATGGGGCGCCGGTAAACTTGAAGACAGTGTTTTGAATGAACACGTTGATTCCAAGTCAGTATTTTATGTTTTCGAAAATGAGGGAAAAGGACGTGCCATTTCCGAAACAGAATTCAATGCCGTTATACCGAAGCATATTGATATTCTGCGTTCTGTCCTCTAATACCCAAATGGATGGCCGATAAACTTTGCAAAGAAAATTGGGCAGCACCTTCTAGGAGAAAATTATTACTAATCGTTAGGTATAAAAGTTTTTAATTAAATGCCAAACTAAAAATTTACAAATGATATTTGATGATGTTTATATAACAGTAAATTAAGTGTTAAGTGTGTAGCATAAAATAGTGTTTGTAATGTTTGTAATATTTGTTTAGTACGTAAAATGTTTCCAGAAATTGTCTAATGTACTATTCTTTGATCAATCGTCAAAATAGAATTATGTTTTCAATTTTTCCATTTGCCGAAGTTTTATTTATGAATATAAGAAGTATATCATCTAATTGTATCTATTAATTATTAAGGTAATGATGCTGCTTTCATACTTATGTCTGTGAGTTAGTTATAATGGTAGTCATCATCTACATAATTCAAGAATTAATTACTTAACTTAATGATTAATTTTTTAAATGACTTTCTCAACTCGAATGAACTATGCTTAATGATTTAATAAATCAAAATTACTGATAATTCACATCATTCTAATGACACTTAAATGGCATCCATTGTTTATTTAGAATTTACATTTTCTGTAGTTCGTAACAAAAAAGAGAAAACTGTAATTAGTTTTAAATGATTCCATCCTCAAACATCCCCTGACATAACCCAATAGCCCGTTGTTTCAGAATAGAATCCTTTTCATTTCGTACGGAAGACGTCAAATCAGTCATCATATCGACTATAGTTTTGCCTTCTTCAACCTGCTCTACGTATTCTTCATTTATTTCGTTTTCTATCAAAAATATTGGCAATCCTAATAATCCGAAACAAAACCCAAATGGTTTTGAGAGATGAAACCTTCGTTTTAATTCCTGGACACTGAACCCCGGAGGTGGTTCTGCTTTCAGTATTTGGCAGTAGTGAAGAAATTTCTCTGCATACAATTCCAGCATCTCCTCTAAATGGTTTCTTCGGAATACCAAGTCTGTACTTGTGTAAATCATATGGGATAAATCCGTTGTTGGACACCCCTCACGAATTAATTGCAAATCAACAAGAACAACATCTTCCGGTTGTCCAGAAACGTCATTGTAGCGAAAAAGCATATTGTTTGTCCAGCAATCTCCCTGTAGAACAACGTTCCATGGAACGTCTACAAAAATGTATCAGTAGTTAATTTCTTTGTAGCGTTTATGCCCTTTATTGTACATTTTTTTTAAATTAATTTTTCTAATTTTTGTTGTTTAACTACTACTGAGGAATTGATAATTTATAGCGCAAAATTTATTTGTACCATGATAAAGATTTTCTTCGTCTTGGCTTGGAATTATTCTCAAGAACTGTGCATACTCCAAGTGATTATGACTCACCCCGTAGGAAATATTTATCATTTCAACAGCCATGTCCACAAATTTTCTAGTGCCTTTGACAACAGGAGAAGATTCTCCCAAAGCAGATTTTACTATTTCATAAATTAGATTTCCGTTTTTAATGAGCATATCAGTGAAAACATTTCCGACTAATATTACTGTACATAAGCAAGTACTGCAGCATTTCTTTCTTTATTAATTAATTTTCACAAATTTTCCACATTTTGCAATACTGCATTTGTTGAAAAGTAAATTATTGTAGTTTTGTGTTTTCTCTTTTTAAACTTACAGATTTTGTCACTAATCATGACCTACGCGGTTATTATTACTATTCCATTTCGCTAAAATATTGCGCAGATAAGGATTGCGTTTTAGCCTCATATCCAATCCTAATGTGTTTTAGCTGTTGTCTCCGCTTTAATGTAATACTATTGTATAGATAACCATTAAATATTTAATGGTTTAACAAATAATCTGTCGAAATTTCCGCCTCGTGCTACACAACTGATATTTTTAATAGTATGTCAATATATGGATGCATAGAAAGGATATTTTAGTCGGTTATTTCATTTAAAACATATCTTTTTACAAACACTAAAATAGTATGTATTTATTGCGATTATGTACACATGAGACTGACAAGTTCGACCCTTGCAAGCTCTACCGCGAAAAATACAACCACCTAGGAAAGTAAGTTCGGTCGACCTTTTAACAGCTTTCAACGTTTCAATTCAACACAGTGCTGGATTCTTGACTCCAGCTTTGATCAATACTTTTGTATTTACAATTTTCACCTTATTTCCTACCTTCGTCACTTCGTGACTTCATTATTCTTTTAAAATCTTTATTACCCAACACAAAATAACAATCTGTCGAAATGGATATTGCAAATAATGAAGATGAAGAGAACCCGTTGGGGAAAACTTTGGTAATTTTGAAATTTAAGACCATTTTTTTATAAATTGATATTTATATAAATATAAATTTGTGCTATTATTTTTTTTCTCAGGAAACGGTATTCCGAAATGACGAAGATTGAACTGCTTCCTCATTCAAAGCTACGATGGGTGAATTATTGGAGAATGAGAACCCGAAGAATCCTTTGGTGCTTAGTCCGGTTAGAAATCAATGACATTCAATTTATTATTTTAGAAAACCTTGTAATGATTTAAAAACTTTGCTAATTTTTTTATTGAGAATTGAGAACGACGATTATACGTCGAAGATTTTTAGTAACATTTTATTTTTGTAACCATTATTTACATTTAATTTAATCTACTTTAAAATGTAGATCATCCGATGTGTTCTCCAATTCCTGAATATTAAAGATATCAAAAACTGTCGCCTTGTTTCTCGTGAATGGGGTTCAACTGGCAAACTAGAACTTGGTAATCGTGCACTAATCCGTTTCGGAGTAGATGGTTCTCGTCGTCGTCCGGAGGACTTTCGTTCGTGTTTTCTGGACTCAGGAAATAGTTTTCGTGCATTTATGAATTCTAGTGATTTAACACCCTTTGGGTTTGAAGAATTAGCCGAATTTTTTAACGAGCAGCAAAAGTATGTAAGAGAACTGACGTTAAATTTCGGATACGCGGCTAACATTGGGAAAAATATTGAAATCAGTTCTTGGATATCAAAATCCCCAATGGTACAGAAAGATGCGAAATACATGACAAAGTTGTCACTTGGAATTGGAAATATTGGTTATGGAAATACATTGGTTGTTCCACCATTACACCTGATTGCTCATATTAAAGACTTAACACTGTCAAATTGCAGAATCGATCTTGACGCTGGAATTAAGATTTGCCCCATCAAGTTAAAATTGTCAAACGCGACGTTTTTCCAAAACGGAGTTAAATTGACTCAAGTTCGAATAAATGATATTGTGGATCTTGAAAAAGCGAAAGACGTATCTTTAAAAAGCTGGGGCTCTACAAAATATGTTTTGGATATATGGGGACATACAATTCTGGAAAACATGATTTTAGAAGGTGCTGGCGTTGAGATACTGAATGGGAAAATGTCACGGTGGGCTATAGAGAATTTGATGGTGACCAATATTCCTTATTCCTTAAACAATAAAATGAATATTAAGGAGCTTTCCTTGTCCAACGCCGATCCTATTGACTTGTTCACTTTGCCCAATTCAATTCAGAAGCTCGCTCTATATTTTGTTGGAAGTAGTTCTCCTGCCATTATTTGCAGCCTCCCGATTGCATTTAAGAAGTTGCAATATTTGCACATTGCCTGGGTTATTGGGAACCTACAGTCGTACCTTTTTGCTAGGACCGATTTTTCATTCCTCATTTACTTCACGAACTGTCCTCAACTGACTCACTTGAAATTAAAAGGATGTGATAAAATAAAAATGAAATCTCTTTGGATGCCTAAAAGCGTCAAAACACTCACGCTTGAAAATTGCATATTGAATTTGCTCGATGAACGCTCCTTGAACTTGGAAAAGTTAGTTTTTCACGGTCGTTGCAGAATTGCAGAAGAACTTTGTAAAACTAGAATTAAAGTCGATGATTTCGTTTTCGTTATGCACTTATGGTACACGGAAGTGGATGACTATTTGGCTGACTTTTTGAAATATCTAAAACATTCCTGTTTTGCTAAACGAATTTATGTTGGGAAGTTAAGATGGGGCGGCGCCAGTAAACTTGAAGACAGTGTTTTGAATGAACTCGTTGATTCCAAGTCATTATTTTATGTCTTCGAAAATGGGGGGAAAAGACGTGCTATCTCCGAAACGGAATTCCTGGACCTTATACCGAAGCATCTTGAAGTTCTGCTATCTGCTGCCCAAATGGGTGCCCAATAAACTTTTCAACTAAAATAAGACAGCACATTCTAGAAGAAAAATTCTTACTAGAATAGAATAGAATAGAATTTATTTCACTGTATAATTGATTTGACCAATGGCCTTTACAATACAGTTATTATAAGGTGTATTATTCATTTACAATTTTTATTTTTAAAAAAATTCTTACTAATCCTTTGGTATAAAATTTGACTGCGATAGTTTTTAATTAAATGACAATTAAATTTGTTTCAATATTTCAATTAAATTTACAAATGATGTGTGCTGATGTTTATATAACGGTTATCAAATGTTAACAGTGTAGTACACAATTGTTTACAATAATATTTTATTAATGATACAATATTCTATATTCTTAATGATTTAGCAAATCAAAATTTACTGTTAATTCACATTATTCTAATGACACTTAAATGGCATCCATTGTTTATTTAGAATTCAGGGTTTCTGTAGTAACCAATGTAATGGGAGGTTAACTATTATGTCACAATTAGGCTCAGTATTTGTATTCTAGCCGACTTCTGGTTCTTCTTATTGCCAAGATGCGAATAAAGTACACGTATGCAATAAATATAGACTGATAATTTGGGAGAGCTGACTTAGTTTCAGGAGAAATGTATTACGTTTATTCAGGTTGGAGTTCTGTTTGTACCAATGGTGATCTCACCAGAGGATAGTTATGACAGTTACGAGAGACTAGGCAAGTCTAGGCAAGAGACCTTCTCAACTCTGCTGTTCCCACAAGACTGAGGATATTGGTTCAGGCATATAATAGAGATGGAACCACACTGTGTGGTATATAACTCGCAAGGTGCATCTTCCAACGTGAAGATTTTTAAGCCAATCGTGTGTTCACGGGGTGGCCACTGAGCTTTTGAAGTAGTCTCCAATGATGGAAGAGAGCGCGACTTTCATACCTCAATGTAGTAAACACGATGCATTGAGAGTCACTACTCTATGCTTGTCTCAAGCTCATGCAACATTGTCCCTTGTCTCACTGCACAGAGTGACCAACACTTATGGATATCCTTTGTAGACTCATTCTCCCTATCCTCCCCACTCGCAGTTCCGCCTCCACGAATATGCAAGACCTTATGAATGTTATTGTTCTATATAACGAAGCGAGTCGCAGCTTATAGTTATTCTATGGGTTCAGGGAAATTAGATAGTAAGATTGGGAGTGGGGTTAGGTGGTTTCGCGTAGTAAGGTGGGACGAGTGGAGTCCCGCCACACCAAAACGAGAAAACTGTAATTAATATTAAATGACCCCATCCTCAAACATCCCCTGACACAATCCAATAGCCCGTTGTTTCAGAATAGAATCCTTTTCATTTCGTACGGAAGACATCAAATCAGTCATCATATCGACGATAGTTTTGCCTTCGTCAACCTGCTCTACGTATTCTTCCCTTATTTCGTTTTCTATCAAAAATATTGGCAATCCTAGTAATCCGAAACAGAATCCAAATGGTTTTGAGAGATGAAACCTTCGTTTTAATTCCTGGACACTGAATCCCGGAGGTGGCTCCGTTTTCAGTATTTGGCAGTAGTCAAGAAATTTCTCGGCATACAAATCCAGCATCTCTTCTAAATGGTTTCTTCGGAATTCCAAATCTGTACTTGTGTAAATCATATGAGCTAAATCCGTTGTTGGACACCCCTCACGAATTAATTGCAAATCAACAAGAATAACATCTTCCGGTTCTCCAGAAACGTCATTGTAGCGAAAAAGCATATTGTTTGTCCAGCAATCTCCCTGTAGAACAACTCTCCATGGAACATCTAGAAAAATATATCGGTAGCTAATTTTTTTGTAATTATGTCTTTAATTGTACAATTTTTTATTATTTTTTCTAATTTTTGTTGTATAATTACTATTGAGGAATTGATAATTTATAGCGCAAAATTTATTTGTACCATGAAAAAGATTTTCATCATCTTGGTTTGGAATTATTCTCAAGAACTTGGCATACTCCAGGTGATTATGATCCACCCCGTAGGAAATATTTATCATTTCAACCGCCATGTCCACGAGTTTTCTAGTGCCTTTGACAACAGGGGAAGATTCACCCAACTCAGATTTTACTATTTCATAAATTAGATTTCCGTTTTTAATGAGCATATCCGTAAAGACATTTTCGAAGTACTTGATGGAAAAATCAGTCATTATAAATGGAAATTTTGTTTTTATATCCGAAATGTTGTGTTTCTGCTTATAGATCCAACTGAGAGCGTGATTCTTGGCCATTGCATTCATAATCAAAGACACGTGCGCTCGGTCCAAACTTTTTAAACGGTCTGCTAGGCGAAATCCAAATGTCTTTCTCAGATCAACCATCATTATGTAATTGTCGAAAGGCTTGTACACCTTTCCTTCCTCCACTATTTCTGCAAAAATTATTTTCTTTAATATTTATATTCGTTTCTAATATAAAAATTAAATTTGTGATAAATATTTGGAAAAAAATAAATAAAATTTTGTTAAAAGAATTACAAATTTTAAGGTCAAAATATTGCAGATTTAATGATATCTATACAAATAAGTCTTTGAATGTTTTACCGATATCGATAGTTTTGAAATACCTTCGTCAAAATTAATGGCGTATCCAGCAACAAGGGGAGGAAATGTCGGTTGGATAATTTCTTCCGGTTTTAAATCGTCCTGCATTTTTATTAATTCTGGAATGAAGTATTTGTAGAAAGAGAGTTCTTTGTGAAAGAAATTCATTTGAATGAGTTGGTCCTGTCGACTTGGACTGTTTGGGTAACATTTTGAAATTAAATGAAACACTCTATCTCCATCAGTCTTTTTTAGATTTGAGTCATCCAAACTTTTCTTTTCTTGTGTATTAAGGTCAGCGCCTTCTAGATCGGTTGAAAAATGTACTTCGATCGAATACATAGTACTGGAATAATTGTCACCGGTTTTGGAGCCACTACTAATTTCAAACTTTTCAATTTTCTTGTCCAGGGCATTTTGAAGGAATTCCAAAGTTATTATTTCGTCGTCAATTTGATTGAATTCCATGGCTATAAAAATTTATTTGTATTTCTAGTCTAAATCCAAGCATTTTCAGTATAATTACTAAAAATTTGTAACTTTTGTAAATATACTTACTCAGGGTTAATCTAAGAAGTTAATTCTTTCTCAGAATATCTGATCCAATAATTATTTAATTCTTGTGGTTTGAAATAAAACAGATATTTAGATATTTTGTGCTATTATTGCCACAACACTCTTATAATGACTCCTCTATGTGTGCCGGTACGCTGCTTCTACTGTCTGCTCTCTGACATTTACCAACAAGGTTAGGTTTCAAGTAGCAAAAACCATTGTGCTGTTCATTTTGTTTTATTGGACGTAATTGAACTGAATTGGCGTCTAAGGCCACTCTTCTGCTTGCTATAACTATTTAATAATACGTATTTAATACATGTTTTATATGCTTTACATACATATATCGGATGCATGCAATTCACAAATGAGTCGTTCTCGTTCACTGATTATGGGATTTAATCCTTGACTTAATTTTTGTTATGCATTTCATGATAGGACGAGTAGGACACCTAAAGTTTGTCAAGGGTTTCTTTAAGGACGGACAATTCCGGTATTTGTCCTGGCCTCACAAAATTTCGGGGGCCTCAAAATTACTTTTTTATAGAAGAAGAAATTTTTTAAGAAATTTTTTTATACTCATCAAAGGTTGAATTTTCAAATTTTTTGGAATTTCCAGAGAAATCTTACATATTGCAAATTGTTTCAAAAAAAATTCAGCCGGGAAAAATTCGAATCACCAAAAACCTGTCTCATTATTGTATTTTCACTTTTCACAAAATTATTTGACCCACCGATTTTTACCTAAAGTATGTCTACTTTGAGACCCTGCATATGCGACACGTTTTTTCACGTTAAAATGTTTTTGGGGCAAAGTGAGATAACACCGGATTGGAATCAAACAACACCTCAGGAGCAATTTTGAAAAAAAGAATTGAAAAAACCATCATGAGATGTTGTTTAAGGCAAATTCGGTGTTCTCTCACTGTGCCCCAAAAACATTTTAAAGGGTGAAAACGTGAAAAAGTCGTTTCAATCAACTTTGCATTGGCTTTCTATTGGTGGTAACAGTTTTATTGTGCTACCACAGCTATGGACAGAAGGTATGGACCATTTGTAGACAAATCATTGAACCACAACTCTACATTTTATAGGGGTTATAAATCTGTAAACAATCATTTGATTGGCCAATTTTATTATTTTCAATTGCAAACAAGTAAACTTATCAAAAGCCTTGTCCCTATGTTGGGTCTGAGGTCCTTTTGCACCATTTTGCTTTATGTTTCGCAGCAATATCTTCAATCCAATCCAGGAAATCTATAAAATAGTTTAGATCAATTTGCTTTAATTCTAAATATTCAGGTAATCATTTGCTTTTAATTTCTTGCATTAAATTTCACTTGCTTACATGTGACCCGAACATAAAATGTAGGGAAATAATGCCTGTTTTTCCAATTCCAAGACACAATTCCTATTTGAATCCTATCCTTGGAAGGCAATTGAATAAAAAGGGGTCCTTTAATAATAAAATAAAATCGTATTTACGCCTTATGAAAAATTCACTAAAACTAAGGGAACAATATTCACGGTATACCAAGCAGTTACCTCCTGAATCCCCCTGTAATCAGAAACCATTAGATGTAACTTGTATCTTCCTAATTTTTTAAATACTAAAACATTGACAAATGAATAAGATCGATGTGAAAAAAATTCCTACCTCTCCTGCTCCTGTTTCATCTAAGAGTTTATCGGCGCAAATAAACTGTGTCCCATATATTGCGGAAGACAGATATTCTAAACATGTTTCGTTAGTATGTAGAGGAACGACTATTTTCTTTGACTCTGTCGCTAATTGAATTGGGTTTCTTGAGATGGTTCCCCAGCCTGCAAATGCATTCATGAATCCTAGAGAATGTAATATTGGGTAATAAATTGTACAGAAACTGTTATTAAGGACCATGCATGTATTACGTAGTTCAAAGCTTCCATTTAACATTTCGTAATAAATTCACAGTCCTTAACGACAAAAATTATTTCAAACCCGATACAGTTGCCTTTCGTTTTTCAAATATGTGTATTTTATCATTTTTCTTTGGTAAACATATAGGGTTGAATAAGCGGTCTGTGATGTCTATTCGGTGTTCAAGAACAAGCAGAGCTATGTCGTTAAGGAATTTGTCTTCTTGTCTTGTCCTATGAAGATCAATATTATTTAGTTTTAAATATTGATTTTGATATCGGAACACTGTGGTAATTAAAATTAGTAAACAAGTATTTCATGAGTCTTAACGTTTACCATTCCCTTCCAATATAATCTAAATGAACATGAACCATTTTAATTTTTAACTTTATATGGGGACTATTCTCGTCCGGAAATTCTCCTGCAGAAATCCTGCAGAAATATAGTAAAAAGAAAAGAATAAGAACGCAAATAAATACGCAAATGAAAATTGCAATTTTTAGTTTGTTAATGCATTTCTTACAATGAACGATCGTATGTGTGGAAAGCAGCGGTGATATTTTCTGGATGCACGGGTATTCGAGTTTTATTTGCAGCTTCTATTGTTACGCAATGTGCGGCTACATGGCATAAAATTTGAATCATAAAGTAAAATAATTCACGATATATTTAAAATATTTACGGACATAAATTATCAAAGATCGAGTCTTGATTAAATGTCTCTGACCTGTCAGCAATAGTAGATCATTTATAATCTGCAAATCAATTAATATACGTGTTTAACTGTGTACTGTAGTTGCGTAACTATAAATAATTGTGTAAAATAATTTAAATAATTCTTCCTTTAAGCAATACTTGTAAGGCAATATGAAGTAAAATAAATTAAACAATCAAAATTACTATAATCCTACTTAGACTTTCAAACTCTTGAATATTTGACTTTTGGTTAGTTCACCATTAAGTTTATGGCTATAATCGTTTATTAAATACTTCACAACTAATTCTTTCAAAGACGACAATAATTATTATGTTTTTTCCCTACCTAATTGTAACTTAGTACTGGCTTTCGATTGGTGTAATTAATTTGCTGTGCTACTTTCGGTTCCTCCTTTACAGGGGAGTACTTTAGTTCTTTTATACCCTGTATATATAATATTTAAAAATTGCTTACAGTTGCTCCACATACATTATTCCATTCAGTCACCTTTTGAATGATAAGATATACAAGCCACTGCAAGAATATTTAGAGTATTTTCAATTCTTTTGGTATATTTCAACAAAAGCGTAACAAACTACAAAAATATTTAAATATCTTACAGGAAACTCAAAGGGAGCTGTTTTTTCTCCTCCAACGATTCTGGGGCTTACGTCACTAAAGGTTGTCTTACCGCATTCTAAAGGGAAATAAATAATATCAATGCCCTAATATTTTAAATCTTATTCCCAATATTTCAGTAAAATTAATTAACTCGAAAAATTGATAGGATTTTTAATCACCAATTAAATATCTAAATAAGTAAACGTTTTCTTTATATATTCAAGTCAAGATTTTGGTTCAATTTGTAGCAATAATATTTCCAGTAATTAGGCTAAGAGCAGAAGGTTTCTTAACACGAAAATGGAATAAAAAGAACTAAAAATGCTCGTCACTCTTTACTTATGAATTATCAAAATGTTGTAAATTTACCGCAAGAATCTAGAAATACAACCTCTTCAGGATCCTTGCACCAAATGGCACCTTCCCTTTTCGAGTGGTAGTCAATAAATGACCGAATAGCTGTTAAAGTAAATAGAATATTTATAAAGCTATACGACAAAAGCCGTTTCACATTTAATTTGTCATTCAGAAATCCTAAAAAATTCTTTGTTTTTTACGTTTACTGGTCATTTTTGAAAATAGACCATAACGGAAGAACTTGTCCATACTGTTTTGGTTCTGCGTAATGCTGACATTTCCACTTAGATGAGGCAATATCCAAGAGAGTACTCCAAGAAGAAATATTTTCTTATTCGTTGTTTTTGAAACTAACGAACTTCCTGCGTCCATCTGAAATTTTTAGATTTTGAACGCTATTTAGATGCTTTTTCAAGTTAAAAACGTTTAATTACTTCTCATATAATGCTTCACATTAATATTTATGAGAATTAGAAAAACTTACGAATTCCAATGCTTTATAGGTGCACAGATAGTTAGAAATATTTGTATTTTCCGTGAATGTAGATTCACAATTGTCAAATAATGTCCCAGGATTAATTTTGAGCAATTTATCCTTATTTTCATTAGCTCCGGGAACATCGTTTGGTCTGGAGAACCACCCATTTACAAAGGTGTATATTTCATCATATTCTCTAATTTGACATGGTCTGGGTAAACATATCGGAGCAAAATTTGGGTTATTCCCAAATTTCAGTCTGGTTTTCAGCTTGAGGAGCACAATATCATAATCATTCTCCCTGTCAATTATAACATGTAATTTAATGTCAGTAAAATATTGCGAATTATTATTAGTTTGATTTAACATGTCACTGTCATTACGTAATGTATCATAATGGATTCTGAAGGGTTCACTAATTGTAAATGAATCGGTCATAACTTTTAATTAATTTGTCACTAGCGGCATTTCTTGCAATTTTATTTTTAGTGACATTTTAAATGCTCATTTAATAATCTTTTAATGCTACATCATTAGTGACTTATTTAATCCTAATCACTAAGTAAGTAATGATCATGACACTTTAAATTTAAGTTGATGCATGATTATAAAAAAACAATAAAAACACATGTGATAATTATTACATCAACTAAATGCTTTGTCTTATCGTTTGTTTCTTACTCAGCTTTACGGAAATTTCTTGTGGCATAACTGGTTTGCGCATGATAGAAGATTTTATCAATCTTTTTGTGGAATGTTAATGTTTCTGCAGTTTTACTTATTACTTTGATAAAGGCATAAATTTGGGAAGGTTTGATTTCCCTGGTTTTTCTGATCCTTGTCTCAAACGGAATTTGTTGTGAAAGTGAAGAATCAATGTCCGGATAGTAGTTCATAATGCAACTCTCTAGTTCACTTCTCCTTGAGACTTTCCTGCGTGAGCACATACATGTGTACTGCTCTCCACAAAATAAATTTTTTAGTGGCTTAAATTGGCTGAATTTGGTAATAGTTGAGTGGTGCAGTGACCTAGTGACGCAACCAATACAGTGGGAGTGACATTTTTGCGTGAAAGTGAGGACTTTTGCCCGTTTTTTCTGAAGTACCTCGCTGAAATATCACAAATTGGAAGATGGCTGAGCCTTATCGCAGGGTACTTTGCATAGGAATTTGTGGCGGAGTGAAGCTCTGTTGGTTTAAGCAGATTTTTCCTTATTACCATCTCGGCAAAAGCTTACCCACTTGGTGTGTCTTCCGATAGTAAACCGACATGCACCAACTCAACAAATATACTACTCACTTTGGTTAGCTAGCTGGTTGCCCTCAAACTCAACTTTCAATATCTACATATTTTAAATGTCTCAAGGAGAAGTCCGCTCATACACGAGTGTGGGCGAAACTACTGTAGGCCGATAAAGACAAGAGGCCAGGGGTACGTATATTAGATATACTAATTAGGAATTTACTTGACAATGGAAATTATGGGTGTATTTGTTTCTTTAAATGATAGCTGTTAGCAAATAATTTATATATAAAATTAAAAATTGACGCAATTTGTGACTAACGGCATATAAAATGATTACAATTTGTTGTGTATCGAAATGTTCTCAACCTGAATGTAACATGTGCACCTGTACTATTTGTATCTATTAGACTAACGTTAATTTTTATGTAATGTCATGAATTCTCCTCGTGTCTCTGTCCTTTGTGGGAGACCAGTTTGATTATTTGCTGAACAAAGTTTTTGACAATAAAGTTATCAATCAATCAATCAATCAACCTGAAGAAGTCACAATAAATAAATCGTTGATAATTGTTCCGACGCAGTCGTGAAGACCTTCCGTTTCTTTCCAAGTCCAATTTCTCCCTCGGAGCTCTTTTGTCGCTCTGCTGTAAGGTCCTGGCAAGGAATTATTAATTCTCAGGTAGACAGTCCATGGAAATTCGTTTGGCAATGGTAGACTATTATTTCCAGGTTTCGAATCACTAGTTCCGCATGCTAATCAAAGAAAATATTTTTAGAATAGTTTGTCTTAGACTTAGATATTATATTATTGAGATATTTGTCATAGTCACAAAATATTTTATAATATAGAAACATACTGCTAATACGTCTTACCACAGCCTTGATTAATTTTTTTCTTTACATTTTTTATTGATTTTGGAAATGGAATATCTGGATTTTCCGGTTCTTCGACATCTGGTACGTAGCCTGTAAAAGATTTTCCTTGCATTGATTTACCAGTACTCACGATAATGAAGACAATTTTCGAAATTGTAGTTACTCTTGTATATAGATGATATAGTTAGGAAAATATAACATTAGGTTATAAGTTAGGAAATAGAATACCTGTTAGCCATGACGTAGAAAAATGAATGCTTAAGATAACATAAGTAAGGAATACTAAACTGATCATAACTAAACTAAATTAAACGGGCACACGGAATACGATGTCACTATACAATTAGCTTTCAATGTGCTAAGTGAGAAAACTAACAGCAAGTAGTAACAGAAACGAGCCAGAATAAAAATATAACTTTTTGTAGGTATTTGAAGGCAATCATTTTAACTTTTAACATTACTTCAGAGTAATTATGAGTTAGTAATCTAAAGTTAAACAATATCCGTCACACAAGCTCAAAAATCATTAATTTGGTCTTGGCAATACCAAAATTTTTAATTTTTATTGACAATGCTAAGTTACTTAATTCTTTGGCAGCGAAAAACTAATTAATTTTGCCAGTATGCCAGTGAATACCTACATACATACGATGGATCTGCCAATACGGTTCCATTAGTGTGTCTCTGGCTGGCTAAACCTAAATTTCCTAGTACATTAAAACTTCTCCATCACGACCACCTCCGAGATTGACATTTTTGGTCCAAATAGAAAAGTGTTCGGAAGTAGAATTCCTCCCCAAGAAGTCCAAGGCCATAATAAATATTATATCAAATTTTAATGAGGGTTTGTTTAATATATTTAAATTGCTTATTCGTTAACACATCGCATGCCATTTCATCGCATTTCTCGAAACCAATAGGTTTTTAGTGACCAATCAACTTTAAGAATGCAATTTCTACTGGTTTTGCATTACTTTCGTAAATCGGTGCTAATTTATTACAAATTTTGAATTAAAATAAATGCCATATCTTGTTTTTGGTGAAAAGACTTGCATTAAGCATGTAAGACAGAATGGGAGTCCCTTTAGAAATGCCGTCCGAGTATATAAGTGGTCGTATTGAGAAGTTCTACTGTATTGAGCAAGAGCATTATGCATTTCCGTAAGTATTAATTATCTTTCCGCGAATACGTTAATATTAATTGTTACAAAGTATTATGCTTTTCCATTTACATATGTACGCAATCAGTTATGATGGTAAACGGGAAATTTTACGATCGAAGGAAAGCGCTGTGGCATCATACGAAGGATGCAAGCCAAATATTTTTATATCACATATTACCTATATTATGAATTTTTAAAGACTTTACAATTTATTTATTGTATATATTACTAAATCGCTTTGAATTCTTGACTCTGTGATCGTGAGCAAAACAAAATAAATATTTTAATTATAGTAATTATAAGCGCAAAGAAAATCCTAAAATTAAAAGACTTAAATGATAATTATAAAATTGATGATATGAAGCTATTAATTGCAAAGTTGACGAATTCTACCCCAAATGGCTTGCTTTAATTGAGTTTTCGCACATAGCATTTGCCATAAATAACTTTCCTCCTCTTTGATTGAAAAGGGACTGTTTTCTCATTAATATCTCCCAAGTTTCCAACACAAAGTTTCTCGACCACTGTGATGAGTGCGTAATATATTGGCAAAAACAGAAACATGGGCATTGGAAATGCCCATGTTCAATCTTGGATTACTACGTTTACTATGTATAAATTATTTTATAACCTAAATGTTTTTAACTAAATTTTTATGCTAATGCAATTCGTCACTTACGTTTTCTTAAATGAATAATATCTATAAATAATGTGGTGATTAATAAAAGGTTCACTCATTCACCAAAGTCATTCACTAAGCATTGCACATGGTAAACGAATGATTATTATCCGTCCTCACAATGACTGGAATGCCGTACTCTGAAAAACTAGTTTTTGAAATCGTAGCTTCAATGACTAGTCTTTGAACCTCAAAGCCTTCGTCCTCTCTGTGACTAAGACATATATGTCAGTGGTTTATACAGGAATTCAAAAACTAAAGCTATGCCTACATTAAAATTTCCTTACTTGCATACCATTTAATCTCATAGGTTTTCTGTGTCCTTTCATGACAAATAATGCAACAGTGATTGACAATTTCCGGTGAAAAATCCGGGTATTTCGGACCTTAACGAAAAAATTCACATTTCATGGTAAATGACTACTTATAAATAATATATAACAAAACTAGTTAGTTATTGCACTCTTTAATGTCACATAATAATATACGGACATTATAAACTTCTCCTTCAGACATTCGTTTCGCTAATTTGTCCTGGCTTTTATTTTTCAAATTTTATTATCATATACTGGAGTTAAAAACAGACCGATTTTAGGATTTTACTGTCCATAATATAAGTTCCGATTCAATATTTACACCTTATTCCAGTTGTACTTATGTTTCAATAGGTTGTACAGTTTTTCAGTTATTAAAGAATCAATGGGACACCCTTTTGATTAGTCGCTAAAGTGTTTGGGGTATACCTGGGGTACTGCAAATCTACTTCTTTGTTGCTATTTGATGAAATGTACGAAAATGACTTAATTTCAATCCGATGACCAATTATAAAATAAATTACGTCATTTTCTGAAGCTTCAGCGTATGGCAACGAAGTGGATTGCAATTGTCTAGGTTTCTAGCCAACATTATATAGACTGGTCTATAATACTGACAATAATGTGACGCTTATAATGTTTTAATAGTGTGCATCCATTTCTTGTTCAACACGGTATTACTGACAAAGGAAATTCTAGTATTTACTTTTATGATACTGATAAGGTTAGAGATTCCCTTTCTATTGGAGAACTAATGAAACGATGTTTATCAGAAGCAGAACATATTTATTTGCTGATTTGGGGAATTGTTTCTGATTTACACCTAATTAAGAGAACATTCGCTTCCTTTTGAAAATGAAATGAAAAATATTTTACTTTTTTCTTTCAAAAATACCATCTGGTTCATTTCATGTAACATTATGTCTGTTTGTTATTTCGGGGAGAATGAGAAATGATAATAGTTCCAGGATACTATGGCGAAATAAGAAAGTGTGAAAGTGTGGATCGCAGTTTTCCAGATTTTTAGCGAACATTATAGAGGCTGGTCTGTAATACTGACAATGAGTAGGGTGACACTATAGTCCGAACCGAATCATTATTCCGCGAAAGTACAAGTACAACCGGTATTTAAGTAGGTAACATTGAAATCAGTTTTAGTATTTTATTGTGTCCACGAATGTTCTCAGCTGCCCTACTTTTTTGGACATTTAATTCTTGGAAAATTGTAACTATTATCCAGCAAAAATTAGCAGTTTGTCGAAATGGACAATACAAATGATAAGGATAAAAATGAAGAAGGGTCGTTGGCGAAAGCATTGGTAAGTAGAAAATTCATTCCACCATTTATTAATGACAATGACCTTTGAATCTTAAATTCATTACGAAATTTTGGATTGCATTTAATGAAGTCTAAAATATTTATTTTGTTCTCAGGAAGCGGTATCCACAAAAGCAGAAGATGAAGATATCACTGCTGCTGCATCCAATACTGCGAAAGAGGAATCACTGGAGAACATCCAGAAGAATCCCTTGCTATTAAACCCTGTAAGTAACGACTTATTTGAACTCCACGAAGAGTAAATTTTTCAGAATTAATACTGCATAAACGATTTATTTGTATTTAATATTTATTTTTATAATACTTTATTGAAATTACGAATGTATTATTTGTATTTAATTTAGTTTACGTAAAATTGTAGGTCATCCGTTGTGTTTTGACATTCCTGAATATCAATGATATCAAAAAATGTCGTCTTGTTGCTCAAGAGTGGAACTCCAATGGAAAATTAGCCCTTGCAAGTCGTTCAGTGATCCGTTTCCGTAAAAACCGCCCTGGTCGTCTTCCTGCTGACTTTCGTTCATGCTTTCTGGACTCAACAACTGTTTTCAGTGCTTTCGAGATTTCTGGAGACTTGATAGAGCACATGAGCGATTCGCATGCCATGGCCGAAGAATTAACAAACTTTTTCGGTGAACAGAAGAAATACTTAAAAGAACTGACATTACGATTTTGGCACTCAGATAAAACAGCTGAGAAGAATATCGATCTCAGTACTTGGATATCAAAATCCCCAATGGTACAGAAGGATGCGAAACATCATACAAAGTTATCATTTGAGGGATATTCCTATGGGAAACAATTGAATTTGCCACCTTTGCACCTGAATGACATGATTGCCCATATTAAAGATCTAACACTGTCATGTTGCCAAATAAATCTTCAACCAGGAATTCGGATATTCCCTGTTAAACTAAAATTGGAGAGCGCAACTTTTTTTCGAGATGGAACTAAATTGAATCAAGTGCGAATAAACGATATTGTGGATCTGCGTAAAGCAAAAGTAGTGACATTGCACCGTGACTGGACTGGATCTGAGGCTACGAAATACGTTCTCGATTTATCGGGAAATACCACTCTTGACAATTTAACTTTACGTTGCGTTGATGTGGTGAATGGAAAAACATCGCAGTGGAATATTGGACATTTGTCGATAACCAATATTCCATATTCATTAAACAGTCTGATGAAAATTAAGGAGCTTTCTTTATCTTGTGGCGGTGCTATTGACTTGTTCACTTTGCCCATCTCAATTCAAAAGCTCGCTTTAACATTGTATACCGGAGAAAATCCAACCACCTTAATTTGCAGTCAGCCGATTGTGATTCCGAACTTGCAATATTTACATATTAGTGATTCAATGTATTTGGCCGATTGCTCAATTCTCTCTCATTTTATGAATTGCTCTCAACTGGCTCATTTGAAGTTAAGCAAATGTGGAAAAATAACAATGAACTCTCTTTGGATGCCCAAAAGCGTCAAAACACTTACGCTTGATTATTCGACAATAGAGTGGGTCAAAGACAGTTCCTTCCACTTGGAAAACTACGTTAAATATGGCAATTGCAATATGAGAGTATTGGAGTATTATTCGGCTGACATTCGAGTGGACAATTTAGTTATCCTCAATTCCGACATCGCCTACATGGATGGAGAGTTGGTGAACTTTTGGAAAAATCGGAAGAAATTCAATTTTGGGAAACGAATTTTCTTGGGCAATTTAAGATGGTTGTCGGAGCGATGCGCAGTCAGTTTGTTGAAAGCATACGGTGATGTGGAATCATTATTTTATGCTTTTGAAAATGGGGATGATACGGGACGGGCTCTTTCCGAAAAGGAATTCTATGAACTTATGCCAAAACTCCGTGAAATTCAACAACACTTATAGTGTCTTCACAAGTATTTCCTACCCAAGTGAAGTGTCTTTCATTTTCAAACAAGTATAATAGAACCTCCTGGGGCAATGAATATTACTGCGACTGCTCATTAATGTTAACATAAATACATAAAATACTCTAATTGCCATGTATACTTTGTGGCTAGTGGATTGATATGTAATTATTAGATTATTTTCTCATTCGTAAGCCAAGCAATGCGATAAGCAATAAAATTACTAATTTCCTACAGTTGTAGTAATACTTATGTTCTCATTTCTTATTTAATTACGTACACATATAATTTACCAACTCTGATTTCGCTATGAAAAATCATACCATATAACATGTACATAGTGTTAATTGGTTATAAATATTGGCAATGGAATCCTTATGTAATCGCAATCCTATGTTAATGGTTTATACAAAAGTTCAAAACCTAATATATGTTTTTATGCTCTTCTTGTATGGAATTCTATATTTGATGTTGAATATTCTTGTAACTCGATCAATGCGAAAGTTACATCACTGGTGAAGTGATTGCTCGTGTGGACAAAAACATAATGAGGAATTCCGGCAAATTAATTCAAAGTAAATATAAGATACTTACCGTAATTGAAAATGTATTTAACATGACTAACCAGAAGCGTCGCTTATAATAGTGTGCATCAATTTTTCGTTCAATACGGTATTACTGACAAAAAAAATCTAGTATTTATTTTTATGATACTGATAAGGTTAGATATTAGTTGTCTATTGGGGAACCAATGAAACGATGTTTATCAGAAACAAAACATAATTTATTTGCAGATATTGGGAATTATATTTCTGATTTACACCTAATTGAGACGCAAAATTCGCTACCTATACTAAAATGCGCAACAACAATTGAAAAATATTTTACTTTTTTCTTTCAAAAATACCATTTGGTTCATTTCATATCATATTATGTCCGGTTATTATTTCGGGGAGAATGAGAAATGATAATATTTCCATGATAATATGGCGAAGTAAATAATGTGCAGTCTTCAACTTTTTGGTTATGGTTTAATTTATTTATTTATACAATGCAATTCATCACTAAATGATAAGGACCAATAAATATTTGTTTCGCAAAACTTGTAATTCGATTTATTTGGAAATGCAAAACCATTTTTAGTATCCTAAAATACTTATACTATACTAATAAGGATTTAATGCTTAAGTGAAATTTCAGTTTTCCAGCCTGTCTTTCAAAATTAGTTGAAATTGAGGCACCGTCCTGAATAAAAATTTCATGCCAAGGAGATCCAAGTTCTTCGATGAAGGGTCCAGATTAAATTCGAATCGTTGACACAGACTTGTTAAGAACATGAAAAACTCAACTCTTGCCAAAGTTTCCCCAAGACAAGCTCGTTTCCCAATGGAAAATGGAATTATTGGGGGCCTTTCTTTAGCTATCTGTCTGTTTGAGTCTAAAAATCGCTCTGGACGAAACTCAGCTACATCTGATCCCCAAATATCCGGATCCCAATGCTGCCCATATTGGTTCGCCATGATTATTGTGTCTTTAGGAATGAAATGGCCGTGAAACTCAACATCCTCCATGGAATTATGGAAGACACCAAGAGGAACAATTGAAGAGAATCGAAATGTTTCCATCATAACCGCCTCAGTGTAGTACATTCTGTAATAAAAATTTTAGTGCTTAATTCCTTTTAAATACAGTTATTGGTAAATACTAAATAGTACTTTTTATTCTTTACACAATTATTTATTTACAGATCACAAGGTAAAAAATTACAGAAAACAAGGTAAAAATTTACCAAAGGCAAGGTAAAAGATTACCGTAGATAAGGTAAAAGATTACCGTAGGTAAGGTAAAAGATTACCGTAGGTAAGGTAAAAGATTACCGTAGGTAAGGTAAAAAATAACCGCAGAGAAAGTAAAAATTACCGAAAACATTGTAACAAATTACCGGGAACAGGGTTAAAATTACCGAAAACCCGGGAACATGATAATTATTACCGGGGAACAGGTAATTATTACCGTACAACGTTTAGTGTGTATAAATTGGTAAAACATTACATTAATTATAAACATTTTCCAATTATCTTTAAAAATTCTTACTGCGTGCGATCTTCCAATGAAGGCAATCTTGAAGTACCCACGACTCTCACAATTTCTTCATTTAGTTTCTTCTGGACATCTTTGTTTAGGGCTAGCATCAAAAGTGCCCAGTTGATTGTCATATTAGTCGTTTCTGATCCAGCGACAAATAGATTTAAGCAGGCGACCAGCATATGTAATTCTGAAAGTTTAGTAAAAAAAATGTGTTAAAGTCAAAACTTTATACTGTGCTATCAAATTAAATAATTTACAGAAAATTGACTGAAAAATATAAATTTTATGTTGTGCCATAACTAATAAAAATAATTTAAATAAAATCAGTAGAACCATTAATAATGATTACTGGTTATTATTGTACAGTTACGATAATGGCAATGACAGACCTCCTTCTTCCTTGAAGAATGAAGATGAAGGATCGGTAGTTTCCCTAATTTTTGCAATGTACAAATCCATTAAATCCCTGATATTGTCTTCTTGAAAAGTTTTTTGGTGTTCTTTGACCTGAGAACCCAAGAAATGGTGTATACGATCAACAGTTTCCAGAAATTTATTCCATCCAACTAATTTTGGAGCCACTTTTATTGTCCATGGCATAAGTAATCCGAGATTTGATGCATTTGAACTTTCCACAAACCTTTAAAAATTTAATTATAAATGAAATTACAAAAATTAATAATGCTTTCACCTATCAAGTTAATATTGGGTTTTTGGAATTAAAAGTTGTAATCATAGGCTTCAGTGAATTAAAACACACTTATATATTAACTGCGCATAAAATAATTACATTTCCACAAATAAAAATCGTAATTTTTTCAGAACTGCAATCCTTCTCCCACAATAAGATTACTTAGCTAAACACATGTTCTGAAAAGTCGTAATAAAATGCATGACAACTTGAATAAACTTATTAATTTTTGGGATCAATAAGATATTAGCCAATTAAATTACCCTTGTAGCTGATCCAACTGTCCTTGAAACTTAGGATTATCAAAGTCCAATTTTTCTCCTGCTACAATTTGCCACAAAGCTCCCAGAACGGCCAAATTAAATTTCCTGACCGTGTTGATAGGCTTTCCTATTTCTTTTGCAAAACTTGTAATGATATCTTGTGCATATTCGTGCATCATACCCTCCATTGACTTTTTACCGAACCCAAAGTCTCTCAAATGTCGCAAACTGAAACGTCGTTGCTCTTCCCACAAAGTCCCTTCCGAAAAGGTAAGACCTATTGATTTATTTAAAACCATATTTTAAATTCGCCATTCGCCAAAGGAAATGAAAATTTATTCCAATATTGCAATTTTAAATGACGACTATTATTATTAGAAAAAATAGTGACTAAATATTAAATTAAGTCTTCTATTTAAGTAGCCATAAAAATAATCAGTTTTCTACAAATGAATTGTTATTTTCTAAAGTTGTAATGATTTTGCCAATATAATATTAAGATAGATTATTTTAATGTGACCTCGTTTGCCTCCTTTTCCAAGGGCAAGTACAGGAGGGATTCCAGGTCGACCACTGAAAGCTTTGTGATTGAATGCTTCTTTAATCAAATCGTAATCATTTATCAGCACAGCTCTAAAACACAGAAAAATCAATTGCACCTTTTGTATTGTAAATATTATAATTTTCAAAATTTAAATTACGGTTACCTAAAACTACCGAATTTAAGTCCAACCATTTTTCCGTATTCCTTCTTCCAAGAAATCAAACAAGTGAGAACTCCATTGCGCCAGTGAGGCAACGTACCCACGAAAGGGAAGCAAAATGGACCTGAATTTTACATCTTAATTAAAATTGGGTATCTAATAATACATTCTGCGGTAATTAAAAATTGAATTCGTTTATTCACAACTTATACTAATGCAAATAAAAGTTTTGATGGAATATTAATAACCTTATTATGGAATTATTCCGATATAATTCTCACTCCAGAATAATATTCAATTTTTACTAATTTTATACTAATTACATAATAAGTATTTGAACAAATACTTATTATGTAAGGCACTTGGGCAGGCACGATTGAAATAATACGAATGTGTTTTAATGTTTGTTATTTACCTTTGGGAAATCCTGAATTTTCTGGATACCGTCCTTTGTACCAAATCCAAGTTACCACCAGTAATAACACGGCAAAAATTGCTGTTAACATTTTCTTGTTAATTTAATTCCTGGCGTTGTTAAACTATTGTTCAGTTTCTACTGACACAGATGGAATGAGCCGAAGCGATACAAATGATGCTGTTCAGGTACATCCAAACAAAACTGACATTGAAAATAAGAAAATAATTATATACCTATAAGATTATACGAAGTCTGGCTCCATAAGACCCTGGACCTTCGTTCTTTACTAACAGATTAACGCTTTATTATAATTTCAAACATATAACCATATAAATATGATAATACAGTGGGCATGCTTCTCAACAATTGTGTATGTAGATAACTATATGAGAAACACAAGACTATCTGTATCTATCTATCTAGTTTCTAAACAACTTGAGAAACCAACCTAAGAAACCTAAAACATAATTACATACCAACAAGAGAAGCCTTTGTGTCTGTAAAAAAGGTAATACTCATGAGTCATTCATGAATTAGTAAATAAAAGGTAAAAGGAGAATATCGTCTTCTATCCATTAAAACCTGTTATGCCACATGTACCAATTTTCAAGAATCCGGCATACCCATTTATCGTTGTTTTTAAATCGCTACAAACAATTTTATCATTTCTTATAATTGTAACAAAGCGTTTTCATTTTTTCCAAATTACAGAAACAAACCATTTTATTATATTTTCCACAAGCAAAATTTAGTGTGGCGGTTTTCGAAAGAACGTCGACGATATTATAGTGTATGCTTAAGTTATAAAGTAATGCGAGTGATATAGATTATGGACACACTATACCGTATAGTGTTAGTTTGGAGTGAAAGTCACACTGACCGATACGACAGCGGACTATAATTATTCGTACAGTCATCATATGAAACCACTTGTTATTGTAGTTTGTCTTGTTTTTATGTCACAGTTGCGGTTGAAACAGCAAAAACAAAGGAGAATACAAATCATCATATTATCATCATATCATAAAACAAAGAGGAGTTATATAACTCATCATATTTCCTATATCGACACGATGCGATATCAGCAGCATACAAAATATTTCGTTCACTTCATAGTTGGGTTTTCAGATAACAGTTAGTACCTATAATACACTGAACCGTTTATTTTATTTGGAGTAGTACACGTGAATTATTTAACAATTATTACACGCAGCAGTAAATGCCAAATTTATAGAAGTGATAATTAAGATAATAAAATATATCTACCAAAAATATTAAGCGGAATAAACATCTACTTTAATTACTCCGTCAATGGTCAAACATACGTACCATCTGCAGTACTGGATATGGCTAGTTCTCAAAACAAACGCAGAGGGATTCCAAAACTCTTAAAACCTCTATTGAAATTTATTATTCTCATCTATTAGAATTATGAGTTGATTTACGAAAGCTAGTTTTAAGTGAGGTTTAATTAGTATTTTTATATACCTTATATCCACCCAAAACTGAAAATAAAATTTGCATTTACAAGAATAAAATATCACAATCATTGTACAATAAACTATGTGCAAAACGCATATACTACAGTAGCAGAAGCAAAGTGAAAGAAATAGAAAACATTAAAAACACCAAAGATTTGAATTTACTCGCACAAGTTCTAATTTTTTCGAAATCGAAATAGTTCGAATTTATTCGAAAATGTTTAAATTTACTCAAAACAGTTTGAAATTGTTCCGAAAAGTTCTTATTCGAAAAAATTTATTGAAAAGTTTGAAAAGTAACCCGTTTACTTACCTACATTAGCTTTCCGCTACTGAATAACGTTCCGTGCCTAATATAGGTATACTAAAAGATGGAAAAACTCAGCCGTGGCCGTGTAACGGTTGAATTACTTTACTAGGAATAACAAAAGTGTGTATGCTACTACCTCGCCTGAAGACATGCAGATGGCAGAAACGTATTTTTTGTTTTACGTACAGTAGTTCAGCAAATGATTTTTGCTTTGTTTCGTACGGGTTTCGTTTGGACCCAAACTATATTAAAGGGCCCAACGGTGTTACCGATTGACCTCATTTTTCAATGGGAACCTAGACCTAGACTTAGTCCTTATATATAATCCAGTGTACGTTTCGCAACAAAATTTCAATGCGTTCATGAGCTAAGTGAATGAATATTTATTTATATACTATTAGCAACTGGTAAATAGCAATTCAATTAAATACAAATAGTTTGTTCATTATAATATGGCAAAATGAATGACTTGTAGTCTTTAACTTTTGGGTTGTGGTTTTATTTATTTATTCATACAAGGCAATTAATCTTTAAGGACCAATAAATATTTGCTTTACCAAACTAGTAATTCGATTTGCTTGGTACTGCAAAACTTTTTTTTATTCTAAAATACTTATATTTATGTTAATATACAGTATGTTAATATAAATATTAGATTTAATGTTTCAAAGAAATTTCAGTTTTCTTCCCTGTCTTTGAAAATTAATTGAAAATCAGGCACGGCCCTGAATAATAATTTCATGCCAAAGAGATCAAGTTTTTTTGAAGAAGGGGCCAGACTGAATTCGAACCTTTGACACAAACTTGTTAAGAACATGAAAAACTCAACTCTTGCCAAAGTTTCTCCAAGACAAGCTCGTTTCCCAATGGAAAATGGAATTATAGGGGGCCTTTCTTTAGCAATTTGTCCGTTCGAGTCTAAAAATCGTTCTGGACGAAACTCAGCAACATCTGCTCCCCAAATATCCGGATCCCAATGCTGTCCATATTGGTTCGCCATGATCATTGTGTCTTTTGGAATGAAATGGCCGTGAAACTCAACATCTTCCATGGTATTGTGGAACACTCCAAGAGGTACAATTGAAGAGAATCGAAATGTTTCCATCATAACCGCCTCAGTGTAGTACATACTGCAATATAATTTTTAGTGCTTAAATCACGTTACAGTCAGTTTTTGGGAATACTATTAGGTAGAGTATTTTATTCTTTACAAAAATTTACTACTGAATAAGGCACAGTCTTCCATCATTTTTTTAGGCTTTTTACCATGAAAAATGATAAAAACTTACCGGGAACAGGGTAAAAACTTACCGGGAACAAGGTAAAAACTTACCGGGAACAAGGAAAAAACTTACCGGGAACAAATGAAAAACTTACCGGGAACAAGGGAAAAACTTACTGGGAACAAGGGAAAAACTTACCGGGAACAAGGGAAAAACTTACCGGGAACAAGGGAAAAACTTACCGGGAACAAGGGAAAAACTTACCGGGAACAAGGGAAAAACTTACCGGGAACAAGGGAAAAACTTACCGGGAACAAGGGAAAAACTTACCGGGAACAAGGGAAAAACTTACCGGGAACAAGGGAAAAACTTACCGGGAACAAGGGAAAAACTTACCGGGAACAAGGTAAAAACTTACCGGGAACAAGGTAATGACTTACCGGGTACAAGGTAAAAACTTACCGGGTACAAGGTAAAAACTTACCGGGAACAAGGTAAAACCTTACTGGGAACAAGGTAAAAACTTACCGGGAACAAGGGAAAAACTTACTGGGAACAAGGTAAAAACTTACCGGGAACAAGGGAAAAACTTACCGGGAACAAGGGAAAAACTTACCGGGAACAAGGGAAAAACTTACCGGGAACAAGGTAAAAACTTACCGGGAACAAGGTAAAAACTTACCGGGAACAAGGTAGTGACTTACCGGGAACAAGATAATGACTTACCGGGTACAAGGTAATGACTTACCGGGTACAAGGTAAAAAACTTACCAGGAACAAAGTAAAGCGTGGATAAATTCTTAAAACATTTTTCAAATATCTTTAAAAAGTCTTACTGGTTGCGATCTTCCAATGAAGGCAGTCTTGAAGTACCCACGACTCTCACAATTTCTTCATTTAACTTTTTCTGGACATCTTTATTTAGAGCTAGCATCAAAAGTGCCCAGTTTATAGTCATATTAGTCGTTTCTGATCCAGCGACAAATAGATTTATGCAGGCCACCAGCAGATGTAATTCTGAAAGTTTATTTTTAAAATTAAGTCAAAAATTAATACTGTGCTATCAAATTAAAATAATTATACAATTGACATTATACAACTGACATTATTATTATACAATTGAAAATTCACATTATGTACTGTGTCATGATTATATGAAAAAATAATTAAAATCAATTCCAGTATCTAGAGCAGTTAATAACTGGCCTACTGGTTGTTATTGTATTGTACAGTAATGATAATGTTACACATACCTCCTTCTTCCTTGAAGAATGAAGATGCAGGATCGGTAGTTTCTTTAATTTTTTCAATATACAAATCCATTAAATCCCTGATATTGTCTTCCTGAAAAGTTTTTTGGTGTTCCTTGATCTGAGCACCCATGAAATTGTGCATCCGATCAACAGTTTCCAGAAATTTAGTCCATCCAACTAATTTTGGAGCCACTTTTATTGTCCATGGAATAAGTAACCCGATATTTGTTGCATTTGCGTTCTCCACAAAACTTTTAAATTTTAAATGAAATTACAAAAAGTAGTGTTGTAACCCTTCAAGTCTATATAATATAAATAATCAGTTTTTCACAAATAAAAATCGTAATTTGTTCACAATTGCAATTTGTTTCCCACAATAATGTTACTTTCTATTTGCTTTATCCATATACTTCATTTAAAGACATTTTATTACCTAAGATTTTAATAAACAATATGTGTTAAAGAGAAAGAAAAATATGGGGGAAATCAAAATTGCAAGAAGATAAATAAATACTTTTAGGAGTGTCGGTTATTGCTGAAAAATAGTATTGTTTGGATAAAATGCTTGACTATTTGGAAAAACTGATTAATTTTGGGGTTCAATAAGATATTCGCTTGTAAAATACCCATTCAGCTGATCCAACTGTCCTTGAAATCTAGCATCTTCAAAGTCCAATTTTTCTCCGGCTACAATTTGCCATAAAGCTCCCAGAACGGCCAAATTAAATTTTCTGACTGTATTTATAGGTTTTCCCTTTTCTTTTACAAAACTTGCAATGACATCTTGAGCATATTCGTGCATCATACCCTCCATTGATTTTTTACCAAACCCAAAGTCTCTCAAATGACGTAAACTGAAACGACGCTGCTCTTCCCACAAAGTCCCTTCGGAAATCGTAATACCTATTAATTTATTTAACAAATAATAAGTAAAAATAAAAAATATAATCAGATTTCTACACATTTGTAATTTTTTCAAAGCTAATGGCGATTTTTCCATTATAATATTATCTTACCAACTCTTACGTAACCCCTTACAAAAGTATTCATTTTCAACAAGTAATATTGCCTTTACCACATATTTCATTACTTGCCATACTTGTTTATCTCAATCAACGCAAATGTGCAACAAGTAATGCAATATATGGGAAAAGCCATATTAATATGGAAAAATGAATATTTTTGTAAGAGGTAAAGACTGAGATGAGTGTTATGATAAAATAATATTATGGTAAAACAAATATTTGTGGAAAAATGATAATTTTTGGGGTGAAATAAAGTTATCTCTAATAAATTAAGATAGATTTTTTGTGATGTGACTGTGTGACCTCGTTTTGCTCCTTTTGCAAGGGCCAATACAGGAGGTATTCCAGGTCGACCACTGAAAGCTTTGTGATTGAATGCTTCTTTAATCAAATCGTAATCATTTATCAGCACAGCTCTAAAACACAAAAGAATTAAATGTATCTTTTGTATTGTAAGTATTATAAGTTTGAAAATTGAAATTAAAGTTACCTAAAACTACCGAATTTAAGTCCCACCATTTTTCCGTATTCCTTCTTCCAAGAAATCAAACAAGCGAGAACTCCATTGCGCCAGTGAGGCAACGTACCCACGAGAGGGAAGAAAAATGGACCTAAATTTTTACATCTCAATTAAAATTGGGCATTTAATAATGCATTCTGTGGCAATTATAAATGGAATTCGTTTGTTCATAAATTAAATTAATACAAATAAAAGTTCTGATGAAATTTAATAATCTTGTTATGGAATTATTCCGATATAATACTTACTTCGGAATAATATTCCATTTGTTCCAATTTTATACTAACTACCTAATAAATATTTGAAATAATACGAATGTATTTTAATGTTTGTTATTTACCTTTGGGAAATCGGGAATTTTCTGGATATCGTCCTTTGTACCAAATCCAAGTTACCACCAATAATAGCACGGTAAAAATTGCTGTTAACATTGTCTTGCTAATTTAATTTCTGGCAAAGTTAAACTATTGTTCAGTTTGTACGGACACAGATGGAATGAGTCGAAGCGAGTACAAATGATGCTGTTATAAATTGAAGTACTTCCAAACAAAACTGACAGTGGAAATAACAAAACAATTATATAAAAGATAATACGTAATCTTGCTCCATAAGACCCTGAACTTTACTAAAAGATTAACGCTTTATTACGATTTCAAGTTTATGCATGTGATAATGAATCTGCATGAATCTGCGTGAATTATTCTATTATTCATTCTACCTCTGATTTGCGAAACCTAAATGCACTTAATATAACTCATTTGCTTAATTAGTCTTTTTCACCATACTCCGTTTTAAGCCAAGTGTGTGCTTAATTTAAGTATATAAGATTCAAGTTAAAGAAACTTAAATGGTAATTACATACCTGCAATAGAAGCATTTGTGTCTGTAAAAAAAGAATAACCATGAATTAGTAAATAAAAACAGAATATCGTCTGCTTTCCTTTCAAACCTGTTATGCCTTTATCAAGTTACAAGAACCCGGCATGCTATTTTATCATTTTTTCAAATCGCTACAAACAATTTTATCATTTTTTCCAAATTGTAACAAACCATTTTATTATTTTTCCAAATTGTAACAAACCATTTTATCATTTTTCTAAATTGTAACAAATCATTTTATATTTTTCCAAATTACAGCAATTATTTTTTCCACAAGCAAAGTTTGGTATGGCGGCTTTCGAAAGAACGTCGACGATATTATGTGTACTTAAGTTATGCGATTGGTATAGTTTATTTATGTACATACTATGTAATACTGTCGTATAGTGTGAAGTTTGAAATGAAGGTCACACTTACCGACAGCATTATTCGTAGATTCATCACATGAAAGCACTTGTTATTGTAATTCGTCTTGTTTTATGTCATAATTGCAGTTGAAACAGCACCCATTAAGCCGACTACATATCATAAGTTACATAACTCTTCATTTCCTTTATCGATACGCTGTCTGCAGCATACAAAATACTTCGTTCACTTCATATGTGGGTTTCCAAATAAAGTTAGTAGCAATAATACACTGAACCGTTTATTTCAGTTGGAGTAGCACACTTGAATTATATAATAATTATTCTACGTAGCAGTAAATGTCAAATTTACAGAAGTGATAACTAAGATAATAAAATATATTTACAAAAAATAATCAGTAGCATAAATTTTTACTTTAATTAGTCCGGCAAAGGTAAACACATTTTTTACGAACATTATATAGTTAATATAACATTTGAAAATAAATCGTTTTAATTTTCCAATTGCTCTTGCAGGGTTTTTGAGTCCCTCTGCCTTGGTTTTGAGAACTCGCCAATATAGCAGACGGTGTGTTTAGTCCACATCAAGCACACTTGCCATCTGCAGTACAGGCTAGTTCGCAAAACAAAAGCAGAGAGATTCGAAAACCCTGAAAATATCTATTGCAATTTATTATCCTTTTCTCTAGAGAAAGTATTTTTCATTAGAATTTTCAGGTGATTTACAAAAACGAGTTTTAAATGAGACGTACTTAGTATTTTTACATACCTTATATCCATTTAAAATTGGAAATTAAATTTGTCTATACAACTATAATATATACCCATCATTATACAATAAATAAATTATGCGCAAAACGCATATTATACAGTAGCGGAAGTAAAGCAAAAGAAATGGAAAACATCGAAAACATCAAAGATTTGAATTTACTGGAAAAGTTTTTAATTTTTTGAAAAAGTTCGAATATTTTTGATAAAGTTTGAATTTCTTAGAGAAAGTTCGAATATTTTTGATAAAGTTTGAATTACTTAGAGAAAGTTCGAATTACTTTGACGGAGTTTGATCAATTTATCGAAAAGCTCAAATTTACTCAAAAATGTTTGATCTGGCTAGAAATTTTTTGGAAAAGTTGAAATTTTTATGAAAAAGTTCTGATATTGTTGATAAAGTTCAAATTTCTTCGAGAACCGTAGTTTAAATTTATTCGAAAAGTTTAAATTTATTCAAAAACGTTTGAATTTATTCAGAAAAGTTTAAATTTATTCAAGGGAAAATCAGTAAGGGAAAAGATAAATAACACGTATATAGGGAAATTTCTTTTTTTGGTCTCCTTTATTACAGGAAATTTTACATTTCGTAAAATTTAAAATAATCCATAAAGCAGGATAACAGGATAAGTACAACTTATCTAATCTTCAACGTGTCGGATTGGCATAGAAAAGCAATCCGCCATTCACATATGTGAGTGTGGGCAGGGAATGAGTTCAAATCCTGCAAGCGCTTGTTTTGTTTACCTCTTGCAAGGGAAATTTTTCCTTGCAAATAGGAATTATTAACTTAATAGGTGGAAAATAATTTTAACTCAATAAAGGGAAGTTTTCACTTAGTAGACAAATGTTCATATTTTGTATATTCTACGGGGCAAATTTGTATTCTAGAAAGGGAAGATTTATCAAATATTTTTCTGAGTGTACCCAATGAAAATTTCATCAAAATATTATTGCGTTCATTAAATATATTAATAATAACTGACAGACAGACTCACAGACTAACTACCCGTTTACTTACCTTAGCTTTCCGCTACTGAATAATGCTCCGTGCCTAATACTAAAAAACAGAAAAACTCAGCCGTGGCCGTGTAACGGTTGAACATTACTTTACTAGGAATAACAATTATATATAAGGTACTACCTCGCGTGTAGACATACAGATGGCAGAAACGAGTTTTTTGTTTTATATACAGTAGTACAGCAAATGATTTTTGCTTTGTTTCGTACCGGTTTCGGTTGGACCTAAACTAGGTTAAACCTCACAACGGTGTTACCTATAACCTCATTTTACAATGGGAACCCACACTTAATCCCTAAAAGATCCACTTTAAGTTCCACCACAAAATTTAATTGCGTTCGTCAAATATGTGAATACTAACTAACTAACTAACTAAGTGATTTTCAAACAGATTTGTTTCTAGTTTTCATATTTACTAATAGACAACTAAGACAACTTGCATTTTGTTGATAATTTAAACTTTTAAACTGCATGTATTTATCTACTGTAAAAATATTCCGTTTTCATTTAGCAAAAGTCATCGTTTTTGCATTAAAATGACCAATTTACTAAAATACTATATTAGCATAGGAAACGTCACTGTACCCAAGAATATTTAAGTAAAATTGCTTTTCCTGCAGTCATCAACTTATGGCTTATGGTTTAATTTATTTATTAATTATTACTACGAAATTAATACTTTTTATAATGACCACTAAATAATTATTTTACAAAACGAATAATTTCCAGCACCACTAGATAAGATAAGGTTTTATTACTTGACGATATGATCTACAATAGTGTCATTAAACAGTAAATAATGTAAAGCAGTTTGTAGATAAGGTTTGTAGCGAGTTAATTATCTGTTATGCAATTATGTTACCAATGTCCAGCAGCAATATATAGTTAAAGGTTTTCAAACAGGAAATATTTCCCTATCTACTTGACTTTTATTGTCAGTATTAAATTGATTGTATTGTTAAATGTCAATTGCATGAATGTAACAAATGTTTGTTTTTTAATTGGAAACCAGTCCATAAATTCCGCTCCAAAGGGTCTACATCCTTTGAGTCGCTTGACAGAGTTTTGGCTGTGAATACGTCTACTCCACTTTGATTGAAATGGAACTGACTTCTCATGAATATCTCCCAAACTGCCCATTAAAACTTTCTCTGCAACGAGAAGGTTTACAGAATATATTGGCATGAGCAAAAACGTGGGCATTGGAATGGAGTGAAATAGCTTAACGGTGGAGAAGGTGCAGACCATATGGATCACATTGCCGCAACAAAAGCCTAAAGCAATAACTTGGGAAGAAAATTGGTTCATTTGGCGAGTAAGGAGTTCAATAGAGTGATAGAATCGAACAGCTGGTAAGAAATCCTTCACGGTGTCTCCATCTTGGTTTGGATAAATGGTTTGCATATAAAAGCTAATATTAGCGGTTAAAATTGATGCTAGGATGACAAATGACACAATTGTGAAAGTAAGATGCGCAAGAATAATAAAGGCAGGTAGAAACACTAGAACTTTTATGGGCGCAGAAGTATAAAAGTCTGGGTGAAAATGTTCCTGCAGGAATCTGTGGATGGGGTCCAAGTCATCCTCGGATATTGTCTGCAGCGCCATCAAGAAGTCGACGATAACAAATGTGGTGACCAGAGAGATTCCGAACAAGTAAAGTTTTTTGGCTAGTTTGTATTGAGCGGCCTTATCTAGCCGTTTTCCGATTTTCGATTCTGAAAAAGCAATATTTAGAAATTTTTTCAAGCAAATATTAATTTACCAAAAAAATCAAATCCTTGTTGCCCTACTAAAAAATATCAAAATTCAGGATTTCCTGCAAAAATTGCGGGAATTGAAATAAAATAAGATTCTGTTGTAGTTTATTAATTAATCGAACCTTCCAATTTCCGAGCTAGAGTGATGGCTGCGTCATAGAGTTGAATTGCTTCGTTTGACTTAAACAATAAAAGTAAATCTCCTCCGAGTGCGAGTATTACAACAAAGTAGTACAGCAGATAAATTATTATTTTATGAGCCTTAAATGTTGGATCAGGATCAAAAAGCTCTTTCAATAATCGAAACGAAGAATAGCAAAAAACTATTATCAAACACCAAAGTGTATATATCCAAGCAAAAAGTGTAAAGGAACTCTTAGTAAAGCTTAGTTTACAGTTTTTACGATCGAAGGAATACGGGGTCAAAAATAATTTATTTGCGAATGGAAAACACAAGTCTAATATTTTTTTATAAAACTGATAAAAGTTCCAATGCAAAGAAATTTTTCTTTTCATTTTATTTAAAATTGCCATGCAAAGCTAAGGAAATTTTGTGTGACCAACAGATTTTGTGTGGTACGTGTTCTACGACGAATATTGGGCAAATGACTAAGATTGTACCTACAGATACCAATATTTTAAGTAAGAAAGCAAGACTCGAATTATTTTTTGGGGGCTCACCAAATACCTTGCAATAGGAAAACATCCGGGTCAAACCTAATAGCAGGGAAGAGTTGCGAATTTGACTTTTTCCATTATGTTTAACTGATCGTCATTGTACTTCATAAAATATGAAGGTATTTCTATATATTAAGTTAAATCTCAAAGTCTATGTTGACTAGCCTATTAAATGAACCTCGAAAGAACTACCGCCTACCTTTTCCTGTTTACGATTTATGCTTCTCTAGAACTGTTGAACTACGCGATTCAATTGTCTTATTCATAACTAAGTTTGCAAATACACTTTATAGAAATACCTGTCTGATCATCAGTGTGTCAGTTGCACAATAAATACCTAAAGAATGCGCATAATGAGATAATTGTTTTCATAAAGTGATTTATTGGTATCGCTACACAATAAGAAAATCACAATTTTAGTCTGTTAACAATGCTGTGACATTGTGTTCTCATTTAATACGAATTCTCCGATTCTTATATATTCACATTAGTCCCTCGATTATTTAAATTTTTACACATGTACCAAATATTATATTATTGTCCTTAGACTTTACATCTTTTTGTTGTAAAATATAGTGAACATGTTTTAACATTTCTCGGTCTATAGGCTATTCCAATCGATTTCTCTAGCTAGCAGTAAATAATAAATGTAGGTGGTCTTGTTCTAGAAGAAAAACATCATCTCTTAATTTATCAATCAAAGCTTTACTGGTAGACTACTCTGTACAAGTACTCACTGTCCTATAATGGACATTTAGCAAATGTATTCGTACATTATACACTACATTATAAAAACATATTGAAAATAATTTAAGTTTAAGAAGTCTTTTCATATTAATATAGTAATATTGCATTGTTGTCTTGGTTAAAATCAATAACGGATAATGCCATATTGCCAATGAACCAGAGAAAATGATCCTAAGTTTTATTCCAGACGCTGGAATAAAACTTAGGCTTAGGCTTAGACTTAAAACCTTTTATTCATGATTTATATGAAATGAAAAGAATTGGGTATTAAATGGACCAAGTTTGTTGTGATTCAGATTAGTATATTTATTGACATATCATGTTAATGGCTATAGTTTACATGCATCACAAAACCATGACAGATTACATGAGTAACCTGAATTAATAAATAGCGCACAATGAATTGATAAAGTAAAGTGAAATATTTTTATAGTAGGAAAACAACACAAAGAAGAAGGATGAAATATCCAAGTAGATGAAAAATTGCTCCAATTTTCATGATAAAGCTAAGGCTGTGAAATTCATGTGGTTTTTGTTTTCTTTATAAAGAATATTCAACATCAAAGATGGAATTCCATACAAGAAGAGTTTCCTTTGGTTGTGATCTTGACGAAGAAGAAACTCAATGGCGGAAACAAAAAAGTTTTCTATTTGTAATAGATTCAAATGAGATTTTAAATTTTGCAAAATAAAGTAGAAGTGCATTAGACGCAAGACAACATAGTATAAAAATAGCTCACATCATTTACAGAAACATTATCTTTAATAGTCAATATACATAGTCGATTTTAAAATAGATTTAAACTACTACTTTAAATTGTTATTAAAGACTAAATATAAGGTTGTCCTCACAGTTTCTTTATCGTGAATGGTTAATCTGTTTTTCTTTATTAAAGCATTCGAGTATAAGCTGATAGTAGAAAATATTTAGGGAAACAACATTTTTGTATAACAACATTTTCTGTAGGTTTGAATAGAATATATTTCGATATATCATGGTGTAAATATTTATTAGCTATTAAATAATGAATTATTATATTAGATAGTGAGGTAAATGATTTATTATGCAGTTATGTTACCGTAATTGCCAGCAACATTGTATAGGAAGTAATATGAAGCTGCACAGGAAATGTTTCCCAATCTACTTGACTTTTACTGTCAGTATTAAATTGATTGTATTGTTAAATGTCAATTGCAAGAATGTGACAAATGTTTGTTTTTTAACGGAAAACCAGTCCATAAATTCCGCTCCAAAGGGTCTGCATCCTTTTAGCCGCTTGATAGCATATTTGTTATAAATGCGTCTACTCCACTTTGATTGAAAAGGAACTGATTTCTCATGAATATCTCCCAAACTGTTCATTAAAACTTTCTCGATAACGGTGTACATTGCAGAATTTAATGGCATTAACAAAAACATGGGCATTGGAATGGAGTGAAATAGATTGACGGTGGAGAAAAAGGAAATCATATGCATTACACTGCTGCAAAAAAAACCCAAAGCAATAACTTGTGAGGCAAATTGATTAAATTGGCGAGTTAGAAGTTCAATAGAGTGATAGAAACGAACAGATGTTAAAAAATCCTTAACAGCGTCTCCATTTTGATTTGGAAAAATAATTTGCAAATAAAAGCTCACATTTGTTGTGAAAATGGAAATTAAGATGACACCAGTAATCAAAGTGATACAAAGATGTGCAATAATAGTACAGGCAGTAAGAAACACAATAACTTTTATAGGCGCAGAAGTATAAAAGTCTGGGTGGAAGTGTTCCTGCAAAAATCTGTGGATCGGGTCCAAGTCATCCTCGGATACTGTCAGCAGCGCCATCAAGAAACCGATGATAACAACTGAGATGACCATATAAATTGAAAAAGTGTAAAGTTGTTTGGCTAATTTGTATTGAGCAGAAGGATCCAACCGAATTCTGAATCTCGATTCTGAGAAAACAACATTTAGAAATTTTATTATATATTAATATATTATATATATTAATTTAGTATAGCAAATTTTCCTTGATTTTTTACTATAAAATATCAAAATTCAATGATTTTCTACTATAAAATATCAAAGTTCAATGATTTTCTACTATAAAATATCAAAATTCAATGATTTTCTACTATAAAATATCAAAATTCAATGATTTTCTTCAAAAATCGTAAAAATTGTAATAAAATAAGATTTGTAGTTTACAATAATTAATCGAACCTTCCAATTTTCGAGCCAGGGCAACGGCTGCATCATAGAGGTGAATTACGTCGTTTGACTTAAACAATAAAAGTAAATCTACTCCGAGCGTTAGTATTACAACAAAGTAGTACAGCAGGTAAATTATTATTTTATGAGCCTTAAATGTTGGATCAGGATCAAAAAGCTCTTTCAGCAATCGAAACGAAGCATAGCAAAAAATTATTATGAACCACCATATTGTGTATATCCAAGCAAAGAGTGTAGAGGAACTCTTCGTGAAGCTTAGCTTACAGTTTTTACGATCGAAGGAAAACGGAGTCAGAAAAACTTTATTTGCGTATGGAAAATACAAGTCTAATATTTCTATGTAAAACTGATAAAAGTTCTGCGGATAAGAAATACTACTTTTCATGATGATTACAATAAACATGCAAAAACCAACGAGTCTACACAATACAGTGTGGTGTGGGTTCTAAGACGAATATTAGGTAAATGACTAGATAGCAATACCATGAAGTAAGAAAGCTCGATTTGAATTATGATATTTTCTGGGGCTCAATCTATTTTAAAATAAATGTTCTTCATTGTACGTCACAAAGTATGAATATTTGTCTACATTTAAATCTCAATTTCCATGCTATATAGCACTTAACTAGCATATTAAATGAACCTCGAAAGAACTTTCGGCCTACCTTTATCTGTTTACAAGGTTTGTACTTTTTTAGATACTGCTAATTGGTAGAGTCTATAGCACGAAAGAGTTGAGAATTTGATTTATTTCATTATGTTTAATGTTCTTCAACAAAGTATGAGTATTTGTCTACATTTAAATCTCAATTTCCATGCTATATAGCACCTAACTAGCATATTAAATGAACCTCGAAAAAATTTTCGGCCCACCTTTTCCTGTTTACAAGATTAACACTTCCTTATAACTACTGAGCTACACGATTCAATTTTTCAAAACTAAGTTTGCAAATACACTTTATAAAAATACCTTTCTAATCATCAGTGTGTCAGTTGCACGATAAATACCTACAGAATGCACATAATGAGATAATTGGTTTCATAAAGAGATTTCTTGATATCGCTACACAATAAGAAAATCACAATATTAGTCTGTTAACAATAGTGTGACATTGTGCACTCATTTAGTAGGAATTCTCCGATTCTTATATATTTACATTATAGTCCCCCGATTATTTAAATTTTTACATATGTACCAAATAATATATTATTGTCCTTAGACTTTACATGTTTTTGTTGTAAAATATAGTGAACTTTTTTTTAACATTTCTCGGTCTATAGTCTATTCCAATCGATTTCTCTAGCTAACAGTAAATAATAAATGTAGGTTGTCTTGTCGTAGAAGAAAAACATAATCTCTTAATTTATCAATCAAAGCTTTGCCGGTAGACTACTCTGTAAAAGTAGTGCAACACTGTCCTATAATGGACATTTACCAAACGTATTCATACATTTAAAACAATATTGAAAAGAATTTAAGCTTCTACGAAGACAATGTTTAAGAAGTCTTTTCATATTGCATTACTGTCTTGGTTAAAATCAATAAGGATAGTGCCATATTGCCAATGAACCAGAGTAAATGATCCTAAGTTTTATTCCAGACGCTGGAAGCCTTTTATTCAATGATTTATATGAAATGAAAAAAAAATTGGGTATTAAATGGACCAAGTTTGTTGTGATTCAGATTAGTATATTTACTGACATATCATGTTAATGACTATATAGTTTACATATGCATGATAAAATCATGACAAATTACATGAATAACCAGAATTGATAAACAGCGCAAAAGGAATTGATAAAGTAAAGGGAAATATTGTTATAGTAGGAAAACAACAAAAGGAAGAAGGATGAAATATCCAAGTAGATGAAAAATTGCACAGGAAATGTTTCCCAATCTACTTGACTTTTATTGTCAGTATTAAATTGATTGTATTGTTAAATGTCAATTGCAAGAATGTAACAAATGTTTGTTTTTTAATTGGAAACCAGTCCATAAATTCCGCTCCAAAGGGTCTGCATCCTTTTAGCCTCTTGACAGAGTATTTGCTATAAATGCGTCTATTCCACTTTGATTGAAAAGGGACTGATTTCTCATGAATGTCTCCCAAAGTGTTCATTAAAACTTTCTCTACAATGGTGAGAATTGCAGAATATACTGGCATTAACAAAAACATTGGCATTTGAATGGAGTGAAAAAGTTTGACAGTGGAGAAGGTGCAGACCATATGCATTACACTGTCGCAACAAAATCCCAAAGCAATAACTTGGGAAGCAAATTCATTCAATCGGCGAGTTAGGAGTTCAATAGATTGATAGAAACGAACAGATGGTAAAAAATCCTTTACGGCGTCTCCATTTTCAATTGGATAAATAGTTTGCAAATAAAAGCTAACATTTGCTGTGAAAATGGATGCTGAGATGACACCAGTAATCAAAGTGGTACAAACATGTGCGAGAAAAATAAAGGAAGCAGAAAAGACTAGAACTTTTATGGGCGCAGAAGTATAAAAGTCTGGGTGGAAATGTTCCTGCAGGAATCTGTGGACGGGGTCCAAGTCATCCTCGGATATTGTCTGCAGCGCCATCAGGAAGCCAATGATAGCAACTGAGGTGACCATATAAATTGCAAATGCGTAAAGCTGCTTGGCTAATTTGTATTGAACCGCCTTATCTAGCCGTCTTCCGATTCTCGATTCTGAGAAAACAGCATTTAGAAATTTTTTAAGAAAATAATTATGCAGTATATCAAATTTTCCCAATTTCCCTACTATAAAATATCCAAATTAAAGATTTCTGGCAAAATGGTTGAAAATGAATTCTGTAGTATTTCAAAAATTATTCGAACCTTCCAATTTCCGAGCCAGGGAGACGGCTGCGTCATAGAGTTGAATTGCTTCGTTTGACTTAAACCATAAAACTAAATCTCCTCCGAGTACAAGTATTACAACAAAGTAGTACAGCAGATAAATTATTATTTTATGAGCCTTAAATGTTGGATCAGGGTCAAAAAGCTCTTTCAGCAATCGAAACGAAGCATAGCAAAAAATTATTATCAAACACCAAAATGTATATATCCAAGCAAAAAGTGTAGAGGAGCTCTTAGTGAAACTTAGTTTACAGTTTTTACGATCGAAATAGTACGGGCTCAAAAGAATTTTATTTGCGAATGGAAAATACAAGTGTAATATTTCTATGTAAAACTGATAAAAGTTCCACGGATATGAAGTCCTTTTTTTCATGATGTTGAAAATCCAAAACAAACCAAGTCTGGAAAAAATGTACTGGAAAAAATACTGGAAAATGAATATTTGAAAGTATTGTATTTTTTTATTTGCCCCTACGAGCTCGCGATTCTGATATCGCTGGTGGCGATACTAAAAATTACACCATGATTTATGTACATACACATAATTTTTTTACAATACTTAACATTAACTTATATTCTTATACCTATAAAGCTTTGGGAGTCTGGTGTGTTGCCTTGACTTAACTTTTATGAGACCAAATATTTTAAAATAGGAATAAAGCACGATAGAGCTCACTATTTCGCAAATATGAAAGCTTTGTGTAGAAACTGATGGCAGAAAAATAAATGTAAATGTTTACTAGCATATTAAATTAACTTCAAAAGAACTTTCCGCCCATCTTTCCGTTTTACAAGGCTTATCTGTTTTTACCTCGGGCTTTACTACACGATTCAAATCGAATTTAATGTATTTCACTACCTTTAATGTTCGTCATTGTCCTATATATTCATTTAAATCTTGATGTCCGTCCATGTTATCATGAATAGCATATTAAATGAACCTCGAAAGAACTACCGCCTACCTTTTCCGTTTTACAAGGTGTATACTTCTTTATGTACTGCTACTATTCAATTGTCTTTTTCATAACTAAAACAGCAAATATACTTTATAGAAATAATATGCCTATCTGATCAGTGTGTCTGTCAGTTGCACGATAAATGCAAACAGAAGGCGCATATTGTGATAATTGTTTTTCCAAATTGTGTTTCCTTGATATCGTTGCTTACAGTGAATACATCATAATCTTAGTCTGCTAAAAATACTGTCCTGTTCTGTGTGCTCTCATTTAGTACAAATTAGCCGATTCTTTTTATGTTCACAAAGGTTTTCAATATTGTAGATTTTCCATGTACCAAATAGAATGTTTAGACTTTACATGTTTTTTTGTAAAATATAAGGAACATGTCCCATAACATTTCTCGGTCTAGTCCAATCGATTTAGCTTAGCTAGCACTAAATAATAAATGGGGGTGGTCTTGTCCTAGAAGAGAAACACATCCTTTTATTTTATCAAATGAAATCAAATCAAAGCTTTATTGTCAGACTACTCAGTACAGACATTTAGCAAACATATTCGTACATTAAGACAGTATTAAAGAAAGTTCTAGCTTCTACGTTGACAAATGTATAAGATATATTTTCATATATTAATATATTGTATATCATGACTGTTGTGGTTGGAAATAAGGAGTAGTAAATACTTGTATTGTGGAGTATAGTTTTATTATTATTATTCATAAATGTGATAGGCAATCACATCACATACACAAGTACATATAACACAACTCTGGAATGACAACAGTATTACAGAACGCATTTAAAGATAATTAATATTTTCTGATACATAATTATTGCAAGTGAAAAATAAAAATCATTACAAAAAACCTTTATTATTTGCTGGAACAAAAATTGTTCTTTTTAAAGCATAAATGTTAATAATCTTCCAATGAAGAAAATTACTTTATAATTATTTTGAATTAGTTCTCCGAAATTCCTCATAATTTTTTTGTCCACAGGAGCAATAACTTCAGTTGTGATGTAAGTTTCGTATTGAGTTACAAGAATATTTAACATCAGAGATAGAACTGCATACAAGAAAAGTTTCCTTTGGTTATGATCTTGACGGAGAAGAATCGCAACGGCCGAAACAAAGAAATTATTAATAGATTCAAAAGTGATTTTAAATTTCGCAAAATAAAATAGAAGTACATTAGCCATAAAGCAAGACATTAGCACTAGTAGCCATGTACTCATATCCATTATGTCAATCCAGATGGATAAAGGTTTTTGGAAGTATTCTTCTTTGCTCAAACAATACATGAATGTGGTTTCCCTAGGAAAAGTTAAGTAAAAGATTGTGTCCCATTTGTACTGAAGCATGCCCGGAAAATAGTGTTCTGGAGCTACAGAGCCACAAAATCGATTGGGAAGAATACCCGAAGGCCTTCTGTAGGCAGAAGTGAAATTTAAATAGTCTGCCATTATTTCAAAGAGTGGCGCTTGTGGAGTAATTTCAAAGCAGTCTCCAAGTACTCCTTTGTTAATAAGAACATATGGTGACGAAGCACACATTCGTTTTCTAGGAAATCCGTTTTCCACCATGTACAACATTAACATATACCTTTTGTGGAGGTTTTTATGTAAGCCTTTTCTTGCAAATCCTCTCTGTAGTTCCTGTGATGTGGAGATATCAATTCTTGTAAATTCTTTTGTGAGTGGTGACACTGTTAATTCTTCAATATCTTCCTTGGAATTGATGACCATAAAATAAACTGCATTCATCAATCCCAATCTATCCATAAAATTCTTTTTGATTTTCCCGAAATTTTTATTTGTGCTAATTATTAGAAAATTGTCCTGAGGTCGATTTACTTCAACACCAAATATATTTGGAAAATGTGGAATATATTTTATTCTCTTCTCAGGTGGCTCCACTATGAGAGTAACAGAGCATTGTGAGTTTGACAATATGAGCTCGGGTAGTCATCTCTTCCTTTGAACTTATTAAACCATTTAGCAAATTCAATATTTGTGATGTCAACAATGGTTCTTGGTGGGAATACTATTTTTTCGAAAATATAATCTTTCAAATCTGTTCGAAAAAAATAATGTCCACATCACAATTTGAAAGCCGGTGCTGTAGAATTTGACACTCTGTACCGAAAATAAGGCAAAATGGTAGAATAGTAGTGAGATATATTTTCTGCAGAATCATTATTGTATTTTGTCCTAATGTTAAATATATTGAGGAACTATTAATTTTTCAAGCTATCACATAATAATGTTAATATATTTATGAAATTTAAGATTTTTATAATAATTTCTGACTGATAAGGAGTTTTTATCTTTTAATCAAGACCTTTCTAGTTCAATACATGTATATTTTTGAAACACCAAGACAGACTGAACGAAAACTTGAACAGACTTTTATGTTCACTGAAATATTGATTAGAAATATGGCTAGAGACGAAATTATCGATTGTTAGATATCTTATAATACGTATACTTAAGAAACCTAAGCGTGCAATCCTATATATATTTTCTTATGGTTATTTTATGAGTATTTACTGACTTTAACATACTATATCAACGTTGGCTCCCATAAAATATGAGAAAGAAACTTTCGGATATTAGGTAAACCCTATTAGGTACATTCATTGGAACTTCAGTGTCCAAGTAAAATGGCCAACAACAGATGACGCGATTCGTATTTAGAGAGAATCTATCGACATTTGTATATTGCAGGTAACACCTGCTTCAATTTAGCGGTTTGAGGTTTTGCATCTTCTAATTGGTGAAGATGTACTACAAATTGCCAAATCTTTCAAATAAAACACTTAGGTGTGTTATATAAGAAAAATCCCTATCTGGTTATTGTTCCAGGTTAATTCGACAGTAATACACAGTTAGTAAGTAGAAATGTAATATTGTGAAGTTTATTAACTGTAGTATGCCTAGACTAGGTGAACAAGAAATACTCGCTAGCACATAATGCCACTCTTGACATTCCTTTTGCAATCAAAACCAACTAATGCTAATGGAGCCTTGGTAGCTAACTTGGTCCACAGCATTTGTATTATCACATGATAAAAGTTACTTAAAAACAAACCTAAAGGAAAAAGAGCGACTCTTGTACTGTAAAAGCATTAAAAATGTATGAAATAAATAATACAAGCAAACAAGTTATTATTAAATGTATAAAATATGTCTGATAAGTTTCAATGATACGACTGCCGACTGACAATTGTTTGACATGACGATTTCCCTTGAAAATTCTCCCAATGCATATAGTTTCCTGATTTTCCCGGTATTTTGTGAAATAGAAATGAGGAATAAAGAATTTTATTGGTACTAATGTAATCTTGATATTTCAAAAAATTTATTCGCTTTACAGTTCATTAAAATTATTATACAGTGCAACATTTATGATAGCTTACCGTAAACTATGAAAGTTTAGTTTTGCAAAGGCGGTTACACCTTTTTTGCATTTCACGGCTTGTTAAAAATAACGCTTCAGAATTTGACATTTCTGTTTCAGTTTATAATACAATGATACAGATATATTAGTAATATTTACAGATAGAAGTAAAGTGATGGTGTATAATGTAACTACTTCCATGTAGTTTAACATAATGGATTTTTTAAAGAAAAAAATTCTCCTGCGGAAACTCTTTGTGGACGGCTGCTCAACGCAGTTTTTCTAACAATTCTATGTTGGTTACTGCTGCACAACTGTAAGAAATGGGTTGATTTGGTATTTAGTGAAGCTCCTAAAGGTAATGTAGCAAATGTGACCATAACAATAAAGAGATTAGTTAAAGGTGCAATACGACAAGAAAAATACCAATTCAGCAAAATAAGTTGAGGACATATAATATTCAGAGCAAAGTTATGTTATTTTCTATTGGAAAATGCTTAAGAAATCCTCGCGAATATTGACTGCCGTTATTAAAAGTAATTGCTTAGGAATTCCACTGACTGACTTGAATATAATGTTCCATAGAAACCTGGAACATCGTCTTCAATAGTCCATAGAGATCCTAAAACAGATATTACATTAAGTTATTAAAGTCTACAGGTTATCCTAGCGGTTCCTTATGTTTCAGTTTATATACAATGATACAGATATATTAGTAATATTTACAGATAGAAGTAAAGTGATGGTGTATAATGTAACTACTTCCATGTAGTTTAACATAATGGATTTTTTAAAGAAAAAAATTCTCCTGCGGAAACTCTTTGTGGACGGCTGCTCAACGCAGTTTTTCTAACAATTCTATGTTGGTTACTGCTGCACAACTGTAAGAAATGGGTTGATTTGGTATTTAGTGAAGCTCCTAAAGGTAATGTAGCAAATGTGACCATAACAATAAAGAGATTAGTTAAAGGTGCAATACGACAAGAAAAATACCAATTCAGCAAAATAAGTTGAGGACATATAATATTCAGAGCAAAGTTATGTTATTTTCTATTGGAAAATGCTTAAGAAATCCTCGCGAATATTGACTGCCGTTATTAAAAGTAATTGCTTAGGAATTCCACTGACTGACTTGAATATAATGTTCCATAGAAACCTGGAACATCGTCTTCAATAGTCCATAGAGATCCTAAAACAGATATTACATTAAGTTATTAAAGTCTACAGGTTATCCTAGCGGTTCCTTATCGTGCATGGTTAATCCTTTTTGCACTACGAAAGCTTTTGAGTATACGCTGAAGTTAGATTTAAGGAAACAATGTTTTCGTAGGACTGTTTTCTGTAGGATGAAATTAATATATTTCGATTTTGTCGATTTATCTCACTGTAAATCTTCATTATCCATTAGGGTATTAAATGAATTAAAGTAAGTTCGCCTACCTAACCTTTCTAGAATGTTTGTGATTCACGCAATAATTGAAAGTTAAGAGTAACATGTATTATGATAGCGTTGAAACTTGCTGTACAGAAGTATAATATTTCTGACCTCAGAATACTATATACTATATTATTTTACAATGTCAAGCACAATATTTAATACACGGAATACTTAAAGGATTAATGTAGTAAAGTTATTTTGTGAAATGGGAACGAAGAATAAAAAATATCTTATTTGTACTAATGTATGCAGGGTATTTTAAAATTTTATTCACTTTACGGTTCAAGAAATTGCGAAACCTTAATATTTACAATAGCCCACAGTAAACTAAGACGGCGAAACCTTCCTTCCATTTCATAGCTTGTTTAGAAATAACCCTTCAGAATTTGTTAAATGTGTATCAGAAATTACTACTAATTATGCCATAGATATATTATTAATATTTACAGATAGCAGTAAATTAATAGTGTATAATGTAACTTGACCCATGTAATTTAACACAGTGGATTTTTGTAAGAAGAAAAATGGTCCTGCAGAAACTCTCAATGGAGAGCAACTCAACACGGTTTTTCTAACTACTCTGTTTTTGTCACTTCTGAACACTTTTAAAAATTGGATTGATTTGGTATTAACTGACGCTCCAAAAGGCAAGGTAGCAAATATTAATATTATAGATAAGAAGAAGCTGTTAAAGGTGCCAGCAGGAAACAAGATTGGGATGGGGGAGGAGGGCATGAAGCAAGCCACATGTAACAAGCCTTATAAGAATGCCTGGCAAGGACGCCAGCGGCCGACCAGGAAGAAAAAGGGACAAGCAGGAAGGACCGAAGGCAGAGGGAAGGTCTCAGACGCTGACTAGCAGGCAAAACGAGCGGGGAGAAGACGGGGGGAGCGAGAAGGGGGGCCGCTGCCTGGGCGGGGAAAGCAAAGCAAAAAAAGGGAAGAGAGAAGGACAATGGCAAGAATAGCCAACAAGAAAACAAGGAAGAGGGGCAGGAAGATGGAAGCGAAAGGCAGAAGAAGAAGAGGGAACCAGGGGGCCAGAGAGAAGCGGGGCCAGGGAAAAAAGAAAGGAAAAGAGAGAAGAAAGCAAAAACCAGAGAGAAAAAGGAAGGGGGGGGGAGGGAGGGGAAAAGGAGGGGACAGGGGGGAAGAGGGAGAAAGGGGAAGAAGGGGGGGGGGAAATGGGGGGGGGGAGCAAGAGGGAAGGGGGGGGGGGGAGAGAGAGGGGGGGGGAAAAGGAGGACGGAGGAGAGGAGGGGAAAAACGAGAGGCAGAGGGGAGGGGAACGGGGAGAGAGAGGGGGAAAGGGGGAAGGGGGGCAGGGAAGGGGGGGGGGGAAGGGGAGGAGGGAGGAAGGGGAAAGGGGGAAGAAGGGGGGGGAAAGAGAGGGAGGAGAGGGAGGGGAGGGAGGGAGGAGGGGGAGGGAAGAAAGGGGGTGAGGAAGAGGAGGAAAAGGGAAAGAGGAAGAAGAAGGGGGGGGAGGGAGAGAGGGGAAGAAAAAAGGGGAGAGGAGAGGAAGGAAAGGGAGGGGGAGAGAGGAAAAGGACCCGGAAGGGGGGGAAAAGGAGGAAACAGGAAAGAAAAGACGGAAAAGAGCAAAGGAGAGGAAAAAAGGAAACAGCGGAGAAACAGAGCGCGGTGGGCGGAAGGAAGAAACGTGGGGGAGGGGCGGACGCCGGCACGGTACCACAGGGTCGGGAGGAATTAAGGTGTTTATCTAATAGATTCTAGTATATAAGAGCAGAGGATGCCATGTCGTTGTACCACAGACGTTCCAGTGTAGTGCCATTAAAGAATTCTTCGGGGGGGAGGGCCCGGGAGTGGCGGTGGCGGGGGAGTCAGCGGGAGGGGAGAGCTCCAATCGAGCAGGGGCGAAAAGGTCGGGCGGGAGGATTCCGACTGACGAAGGGTGGATTTTACGAGGCGAAGAAGGGAGAAAAGATGGAGGCAGTATGGGGGAGTGCGTGGAGGCGGTACTGAGATGGAAGAGGTTTCCAACATGTCAAGAGGAAGAGGGAAAAAGGGGGAGGGGAGGCGGGAGGAAGGGAGCGGACAGGGTGCGAATCACCACTTTATAAAGTGCAGGGTGGGACGGAACGACACGATGGGGAAACGGGGTGACAAATTGGAAGTGTAGAAGACCAGGAAAGTAAACCCAATTACAATTTTTGCTAATGGGATGAATATGGAGGGAACTGGGGGAGAGTCAAGAGGGCATTTGAGAGATAACTCGTCACAAAGGAAACGCCCTCGGCGGGGGATGTAGAAGTGACGGAATTGGTTCTACTGCCGAGGAATGTCATATCTTTGTAGACGAAGTAAAAAATAATAATATAATATAAATCATTCAAAAATTATTGCTTCCATTTAATCTATTTTGAAATAATTCAAAACTTAAATTATCCTAAGTCAGTGGCAATCAAAGGAAAATGTATTGAATATTTTATCCCATGCAGACTCTTCATTTTGTCTTAAATTGAGTGTTATGCTTTTTGGATTACCTGGTACAACCAATACACTAACAGGATATTTTATATTATATTTAGACACTATAGATACAATCGTCTTCGTATCCTTCTTCCTCTTCCTACCTATCCTTCCTATCTATCCTTCTCCGAAGCCCGATATAGATGAAGACGATTTCAACATTTAAATATTTATTTGACATTTACAAAAATATATTAAATGCCTCTGCCTGTACATATTCTTACTCTTACTATTACATAAGTTGTACTACTTACAGCACTCTTGTCCTACAAATGCATTTAAAATGTATGAAACAAATAATACTAGTATAGAAATGTATAAGGTAAAGGAAGTTCACGTATGTAAATCACGGGGTTAGGAGGTCCGTGCTCCAATCAAACCACGAATGAACCGTTAGTGTATTTCTGTGCTCCCACTAAGAAAAATCTAAGTTAGGGCATCCCATTCCCAACTTAAATATTTCTGAGACGTATCTTTGGATTCAGAAATCCAAAATAGTGAATCAGGGAAATAAATTTAATTAGTTTTCCATAAACATAAACATAAACCACACATTTTCCATAAGAATAATCAATTTACCATAAAAATAATATTTTACTATTATAAGAATTGTCACCCAATACAGGATGAATCATCTTTCCATAAGTAAAATTGTGTTATCCACATTTAAGATTTTCATATAAATTGTATTGTATTTTCAACATACTGCATTTTTCATGTATTAAGTTGAATTTCTTCGTCCAAAAAGGTTGAATTTTCAACTTTTCTGGAATTTTCTGGAATTTTCTGAAATCTGGAAGGAAATTCCAGAAAAGTTGAAAATTCAACCTTTTTTGATTGTCATGAAAAATTCAAGAAAAATCACTAAAATAACATGGATTGCAGATGTAAAAGTATTATTTCAAAAAAAATTTTCCGCCCACGAAAAATCCGAGGCCTTGTAAACCGGGTACATTTTTGTACTTTTACTTTTCACCGAATTATTTGGCCCACTTAACTTGAACCGATTTTGATGAAAACTTGGATTTCAATGTGACTTTGTGCTGGCTTTCGAATGGTGTCAACAATTTTGTTGTGCTACTTCTGGTTCTTCCTGTACAGGTAGGCCACCTAGATATGACATATATGACCACCCAGTAAGTGAATGCTCCAAAAAAACTTTCTTTAGCAATTGTTTCCCAATTGTCATAAAAATATTTCACATGCAAACCTATGTTGACCGTATTTTTATGACGAAGCAAGCTAACACTATAAATTGATTTACTTTTTTCATTTTAAGCATAAACTTCGCATTTTGTTGTTGTAATATATACTGGTGCTGTACATTTGGAAGTAATATTTCTAATATACTAACTCTTGCATTACATGGTTCAAAAACATTAAAGTTAATATTGTGAATGTTTAACTATAGTGCCCCTAGGCTAGTTCACCAAATCATACTAGTACACAAGGTGACCATTGGCATTTCTTTTGCAGTCGAATCCAATTATATTAATGAAGCGTCTCGCGTAACCTGGTAGCCAGCGTGGTGCAGCATTGTCCACAACAGCATTTGAAGTATCATCATAAAAGTTAAACTTAGAAAGACACGGGGTTGAAAAGACATGGGTTTGAAAAACGGGTTTAAAAGAACTAGGCTTTGAAAAGCAAGGGTTTGAAAACATGGGTTTGAAAAACATGGAAACGAAAAGACAAAGGTTTGAAAAACTAGAGAGTTGAAAAAACTCCTGAAACGTCGTGTCACCTATAAAAACTCTCAATGGAAAGCAATTAAACAACGTTTTTCTAACTATTCTGTGTTAGTTGCATTTAGGAAGCTGTAAAAATATTTAGTATACATTGAAGCTGTGAAAGGTGCAGTAGTAGTAAATTTCAAGTAAAAATGAAAAACAAATATGATGAAAATTTTTGTATAGATGATTTATCTTTAGAAAACAAATTACAATTTACATTTATTTCACTGAAACAGCAGCCAAGTGCCATTAAATTCAGCGCATAGCATATTTAGTTTGGTTCTCTAGTTCATCCAAAATCTGATGTTACATTTGTTGAGACACCAGTTACAATCCTATAGGCAATAAAATTAATATTCACAAAGTACATGTAGGAGGCTAGACGGACCGAGCAAAACAGAAATACCATAGACATGAACAAAAATAAGATTTTTAATAACATTAGCCTATTAACATTAGCCTACATTAACGTATTGGCCTATGAGATTTCAGATTAGTTCTACGTAGCCCGAATTTATAACCATCTACTTATAAAACATGCCCCTTCAATGTTTCAACTGTTGAATTATTTATTGGAAATTTAGCTAAACTCGTTGTGAAATGTTTGTGGTTTACGGTTTAAATGCTCCACAGTTGCTTCATGAGTAAATCAATAATCCTAAAATTCTAGTTTTTTTATTTATATTTTCCATTCTAAAGCTATGATATTCTTATTCACTTGCAATACAGTATTTGAAAGAAGCAATGCAATCATAAAAATACCAAACTAATATTTTCATAACCTTATACTATATAGCAGATGATGCGAAATTGGTTCGCCAGGAAAACTTATTATTTGACTCCTCATGCCTCTCAAATCAAATTACAACTTTTAACCAATTTGAGAATACAATGAACAGAAAGTGAAGTGGATAAATCATGATTTAAAAACTCAAGTTTTCGAATTATTATAGAACTATCGAATTATACTTTTAACTTTTATTATTTCAAAAAATGAAACAGGGTAGAACCCAGTTAGACATTCTTAAATTTTAAAAGTATATTTTAATTATTTAATTAATTTATTATTTATTTATTAATAGTGTAAATAAAATGGGATGATTTCTGCCCGAAATATGAGATTCCCTGGCATAGATCACCTTTATAAGGGTTTATTACTCAACCTATTCTCCATTATTGATGTAATTCCCTTAAATGAAATGCATAAAAATATCCAATTAGATTAGGTATAACATTTAATGAACCAATTCAATTTAGATCATACATTACATCGAATAATTACAAATACAAGAACATATATTATACCAAACCTCCAATTATTCACATGTATGCCCAAAATAATAAAAATATAATAAGAATAAAGAAAATGATACAATGTTACGCTTATATCCGAATCGGGTCACAATTCAGAACGACAAATTGGTGGACGACAATTGAACAGCTAAATTTAACAGAAAATAAGAGACAACAGGAACACACGTCCGCACGACCGAAGATTCAACTTCTCAGTAAGTGAAATAACTCGCAACACTCAAATAAATAGCTTTGTCGGAGGAGCGAGAGCCGAATGCCGAAAAGACACTCAATATGGCTGACCACAGGAGTCAACGTACTCTTCCGTCCTCCCATTCTTGTATCCACACACAACAGCGCAGCTGCTAAATTCCCCTACACTTTTAATAGTTATTTATATAGGTAGTTATATAGTTAGTTATAGTTATTAATAGCAGTTATTTATTAATTTTTATTGCCAATATCAAATTAATGGTATTGTTGAAGGTGAGTTGCATGAATGTAACAAATGTTTGCTTTTTGATTGGAAACCAGTCCATAAATTCCACTCCAAAGGGTCTGCATTCCTTGAGTCGTCTTGATGAATATTTTCCGTAAATCTGTTTCCTCCACTTGGGTTGAAAAAGGAGAGTATTCTCTTGAATAGCCCCCAAATTTTCTATACAAATTTTCTCGATGACAGTTACAGCTACAGAATACATTGGCATGTACAAAAACATGGGCATCGGAATGATACGGGAAAGTTTGACAGTGGAGAAAGTAACGATCATATGGATGATATTTGCACAACAAAGCCCGAGTGCAACAAGTTTGGAAATCAATTGATTGACTAAGCGGATTAGAAGCTCAATAGAGTGGTAGAAATGAATAGCTATCTTGAATTCCTCCTCGAGGTCGCCTTCATCGTTTGGATAAATGGCCTGAATGTAGAAATTTATATTTCTTGTAAAAATGGCTACATGGATGATACAGAACAACAAAATGGTAGTGGTATGAGCTAGAATGAAAAGAACGATAAGGAAGACGACAATTTTTACAAGTATGAAATTATAAAACTCTGGGTGGAAATGTTCCTTTAAGAATCTGTGGACAGGATCAAAGTCATCTCCGGACACTGCCTGCAGAGCTATCAATAAGATCACCGGAACTGCTATGGCGCTTAGAGAGACTGCAAAAACATAAATTTGTTTCGCTATTTTGCATTGAGTTGTTCTTTCTCTATCCAAGCGTCTTCTGATTCTTGACTCTGTTAACGTTAACAAAAAATGTCATATTAATATAATAATTATCTAGTGAAAGAATGAAGGATAAATTTTGAATATTCCTCAAGTTCTTTTTAGATACTGAAATCGAAAAGGATCCCGCAGTAGTGTAATTAAAAATAATTTAACCTTCTATTTTCCGAGCTAGGATGATTGATGCTTCGCAGATCTGAATTGCAATTTTAGATTTAAATAGAATGCACAAATCTAGAGCAATTACTAGCGCTGCAACGAAGTAGTAGAATACATAAAGTATTATTTTGTGAGCCTGAAATGTAGGATCGGGATCAAAAAGTTCTTTCAGCAGTCGAAATGAACCGTAGCAAAATGCTAGGAAGATCCACCAAAGTGTGCCGATCCAAACGAAAAATTTCCATGGACTTTTCGCTACAAAAAACTTATATTTTTTACGATCAAAGGAAATGGGAAACAAACAATTATCACTTGCAAACCGAGCATAAAAGTCAGCTGATTTTATATACAAATGGTAGAATTTATGCGGATCAATATCCATTTTTTTCTTGTAGACCAACTATGAACAACAATAGTCAGAGCGTAATCGCTGAATGGTATCTAAAAATGTAGTGTGTGGTTTACTGTCGTTTGAAGTATATTGATTTTTATACGGAACTTTTAACATTTACGAAGACATCGGTAAGAAATTTGTAGGATATCCTACTACAGGGTGTCGCTAAATGATTTAGAGCAAGTTCACGCGTAAAAAAAGTACTAGAATATGGAGAATCCACAAAATTAAAACAGGTTATGTATGTTTGTAGGATCCTTGGATAAATTTCACAGATTTTATGCTGTGCAACATTTTTAATGACCAAATATTACATTAATGGAACCCAGGCTCATTTTTCTGTAAATGCACTGGCTCTAAATCATTTCGCGATACACTTTACATTTAGTCTGCTACTAATGCTACCAATATTAGCTAATGGTTGAAAGGATTTAAAATTTAATATGCTAAATGCTTTTTATAGTACTACATGTGTGTAGTCGTAAATAATTCAATATTTCCGACAAAAATAGCCGAAACATTAGCAAACTGTATGTCTATGAATTCTCCACATCGCATACCCTTGGTGTTGTTGGGAAATCCTGAAAGCGTAAGAAAAGCAAAAGCAAAGTTTTACATGACCAAAAATCATTACACAATGTACACCTACATACTTATACAACATTCAGTACCTAACTAACTGGTGCAATTATATATGAACCTATAATACAGGTCTCCCTTTCTTTCTGTAGTTTGGGTACTAAGCCCGTTTATAATATTTGCATTAAAATAATAAACGACAATATTTCTAATTATTTGTGTATTCCACCTGTTGTACAAGAACTGGACGATAGGTAATTAGTTATAATGAATTGTATTTCCCACAGACGTTTTCAAAGTCAAAAAAAGCAAAAAATGGTCTTACAGAAACTCAATGTAAAGAGGTTCAACGCTGTTTTTCTCACTATTCTGTGTTGGCCACATTTCAGCAGGCGTAAAAATTATTTGACTTTGTTGTTGTAGTATATACCAGTGCTGGAAATAATGTTTGTAATAAAATTTAACCTCAAAATTTACGCCGTCGTGCCGCTGAATGATACTTATATTTGTATATTACTTGTATTGAAATTGGTTATTCCCAAATCATGTCTAGATAAATATTTAAAAGTGAATAGACTTGTAGGAATTATATTTACTACAGGGTATGCCATACATAACCTACTTTTATAAACTTCATTTTAATTGCGGAGACATAAATGACACTGCGACAAAGCTTTATTGTGGAATACCGGGACAATTGTTCGCAGACGGCTATTCGAAATTCTCCATTTAATATCAAAACATGATCCAAATTCAGTAATAAATTAAAGAGTCACCTTTGGATAATACTAATTGTGAAGGCAGATTAAAGACATTTTTAAAGAATTGATCTGCACTTTCGGGAATCAATAAGCTACAACTATAAGGCAAAACTCAGTTAAGAAGCAATGCTTTTGTGTTACTAATGCTATTTACAGAATATTTCGACATGTTTAATTAATTTTATATTCTATTTAAACGCAGTAAAAATTGAAAATTCATAATTATAAATCCAAAAATTATTGCTTCATCTACTTTTAATCTGTTTTGAAATAATACAAAACTTAAATTTTTCATATTCAGTAGCGAGCAAAGGCCAATATAGTGACTAATTATGCCAGGCTCTTCATTTTGTACTAAATTTTGTGCCACACATTTTGAACTACCTGGTACAATAAACAGGTTATATTACTCACATTCCTGTGGTACCAGTAGAAGGAGTACGCAGAAAAGGACGACAAGGGCAGCTCAGGATTTCTAATAGTTTTAGTATTAGCTGCCTTAACATTTTTTACGTGACCTTACTCCGCAGCCCGAAATCGATATCCACATGAATATTATTTCAGTTTTCCAATATTTATTTGACATTGGCGAATATACTAAATGCTATTGCTTGTATGCTTATATTATTTGATTTTCCAGTCCATGAGTTGTTTAACCTATTGTTTTAAGCCTTCTTTCCTTCTATTCCCTTCTACTTATGCTATGATTGAGTAAAATATTATTCGCAAATAGAATATGCGGGGCCGCCGACAGCTATTAAGGTTTATGCAAATAAATGAAAACGCAATTATTACTGCCCAACTGAACATTGAGTCCATCTAGCTAAAATCGAATCAGAATTTATTTTATTGGCAACAGTGTCAACATTTTATTCCATAGATGAGATTGTTACATTTTAAAACATACAATAGCTTATATATGTTGCATTATATACTGTTTTTTGTCAGAAATAGATTTTCATACTTTGTTACTTTTTTATAATGAAATAGCGTTTCAGATTTGCGGTTTTGTTTTGCATTTCTAACTAAATAAGCATAATACTTTTAATATTTACAGATAGTACTAAAGTGATGGTGTGTAGTGTAACTAGTTGCATTGAAGTGTAGTACAGTTGCTTTTTGCAAGAAGAAAAATGGTCCTACATAAACTCTCAAAGGAATGCAACTGAGGGCTGTTTTTCTAACTGTTCTGTTTTTGTCACATACTAACAGTTGTAAAAAATAGGCTGATATGTTACTAACTCTGGCTGAAATGGGTAAGACAACGAATATTAATATAATGATAAAGAGATCTATTAGCGGTATAAAAGGAAAAACTAAAATTGGAATTTTTGAATGCATAGTAAAGCAACAAAATGTGCACAGTATTATAACTAAGGCACCTGCCAGTACTCCAGTGGCGAGACCAAATGATAAAAAGTTTCGATCTATTTCCATATGCAAGATTTGAAGTTCTCTATACACCTGAATATCATGCGAACGATCTTTTATGAAATCTTGCTGTCTAGGCAGTTGTTGTCTCTCCTTTTCTTTGGAAATCAAAACATCAAGCCAAAAGGTTGCAAATTTATAGTGCAATACAGTACTTAAAAGGGCAAACAAAACGGGGATCCAGGCGAACATTACTAAGTACGTAATTACAGGAATCAGTAGAATTCTTAGTGCAGGGCAGTCGATAAAGTGTAGCCACGTTTCCAAGAAGTACACTGTAGGTGTCCATCTAAAAGACACTAAAAAGCCTCATGCAAAAACGGATGTCAGGCGAACAAAAGTAAGAATTAACTTCGTCAGTTTGATGCCATTTTCCATTTTCTTGATTAAAACGTATTTTTCCTTTTTTTCAAAATATTTCTCTAATAAAAGAAAAATTATACAATTAAGTTTTCTTACAAATATCAAAAATTTCGTTGTGTATTTGCTCATTACCGAGATATTTTTTGTCTAAAGCAAGGAATTCCTTGTGTATATTTATTCCCAGGATGAGTCTATATTTACTGCAATGGATATACACATTAGCAATGTTCCATATCGTAAGTCCGACTAAAAATATCATGTAGATAATTATATAACCAGCATGAAAAGTAGGATGGAATATTTCCAGTAAAAGTGATCCCAAGACGTACACATTGAAAACACAAAGTACAGCCAGGACAGAGTAAAACCAGTAGAATCTAGGTTTGCTTGGCGATAGAAAAAGCCTTTTTGTTTTAGGGCACCAAGTTACAATCGAACCCCAAAGATTGTGAACAAAATCGTTGTAATATTTATCAAAAAGATATTTTGCCATGTAGGAAGTCATTTCTTGAATAGTTATCACTTCTGATATTTTAACAAAGGAAATATTATCAACTTAACTCCTTTTGGGAAATTGTAGGTTCTCTGAAAGATATAGGATAATTGTCATTACTATTTTTACAGAAATGTATATATTACATTATGATGCTACACTCGATATTTATAACTGTAGAAAAGCGATGAGTATAATAGTTCAATTTATGGGAAAGGCAGAATTTAAAAAGGATTTCAGAATGGTTTACGTGCATTTATATAAGTAAGAAACTTGCTTATATAAATGCTTGCTTCTCAAGAATACTTGTATATTGCTTATTTTATTTGACACTCCCAAAACATGTATAGTTTAATATTTAAACATTAATTACTTTAAAGAAAATGGAATATTTGTTGCATGGTGTATAGTAGCAACTTATAAAATTTGTTTTTAAAACAAGGCCTTATTTGAACTAGTGCCAAAAATGAAAATCCTTAATGTGGAATATCTTAAAAATTTTCGACTAATTACTATTTAAGATTTTAAAGCATTTCCAACTAATTTAAAATATGTATGTTATTTTTCCTTTAATATAGTTATTGCCCAAAGTATTACAATGAGGTGCTAAAATGGTTTTTATTTGATCCATCTTTTAAAAATAAATCAAAATTTAAAATTACCGTATAAACAATAATAAACAAATGCGACAAAGTTTGCTGAATGGTGTTATATTTATTGAGACACCTGGTATGGCTAGACAGGATAGACAGTTAATATTTGTAAAGTACAAGCTAGTACAGTATGTCTATAAAGTCTCTTGACATGTCCCAAGTTTTTTTCCCCTTCAAATTTTTTTTGGGGAAAGTGAGATAACACCGGATTTACACCAAACCAGACCTCAGGAGCAATTTTTAAAAAATTTTCAAAAAATCAAAATTTCAAAAAAAAGTTTTTGAAATTTTTTTCAAAATTGCTCCTGAGGTCTGGTTTGGTGTAAATCCGGTGTTATCTCACTTTCCCCCAAAAAAATTTGAAGGGGAAAAAACTTTTGGGACATGTCAAGAGACTTTATAGACATACTGTAGACTAAGCAAGGAAAACTGAATGGAAATGGACAACTAGATAAGAATTCCATTAACATTAGCTACGTATTAAATTTACCTTTGAGTTTTGTAGAAGGGTAAAATAGTTCGTTCTCCGAAGCAGAAATCAATACCACTGACATGAACTTTATTTTAATAGCTTAATATTTATTGAACATGCACTAAAATAATGCTAATGCTTTATTCTACATTCCATGATGAGCTTTAAAGCTTCTTTTAAATTCTCTATTTCGTTTGACTCCTGATTCGTCAATCAATAATTGTGATATAGAAAATTGTACATATCGTAATGTTGCATTAACTAATTAAGTTTATTTCGGCAGGGAAAAACACATAACATTCTGCGAAACATTATAATAAATTTTTCATCTTTATTATTTTCAAAGAATTATACAAAGTTTTCTTGAACATCTCTTGTTAACTAGTCAAATGAAATATAACTGGGTATAATTTTTTCAGAAGAATAGAATTTTCTTATATGATAGCTCCTAACATTTACTAAAGCAAAAGACTATTCAAGGCAGAATTAAAAATCAGCAAGAATATTTGTATATCTACTTAATTTTTATTGCCAAAATCAAATTAATGGTATTGTTAAATGTGAGTTGCATGAATGTAACAAATGTTTGCTTTTTAATTGGAAACCAGTCCATAAACTCCACTCCAAAGGGTCTGCATTCTTTGAATCGTCGAGATGAATATTTTCCATGCATCACTTTTCTCCACTCCGGTTGGAAAAGGAGCGTGTTCTCCTGAATAGCTCCAAAATTTTCGAAACAGATTTTCTCGACGACCGTGAGTGCTACAGAATACATTGGCATGTACAAATACATGGGCATCGGAATGGTACTGGAAAGTTTGACTGTGGAGAAAGTAACGATCAGATGGACGATATTTGCACAACAAAGTCCCAGTGCAATAAGTTTGGAAACTAATTGATTCACTTGGCGGTTTAGAAGTTCAATAGAATGGTAGAATTGAATAGCTGGTAGAAAATCCTTTTCGGGGGTTCCAATTTTGTTTGGATAAATGGTCTGAATGTAAAAACTTACATTTCTGGTAAAAATGGATATACCGATAACGCTCATCAACAAAGTGGTTGTGGCATGGGCGAGAATATAAAGAACGATAAGGAAGACGACAATTTTTAAAAGGATGAAATTATAAAACTCTTGGTGGAAATGCTCCTTTAAGAATCGGTGGACGGGATCAAAGTCATCTCCGGACACTGCCTGCAGAGCTATCAATAAGGCCATTGGAATTGCTATGACGGTTAGGGAGATGGCAATCACATAAATTTCCTTCGCTATTTTGCATTGAGCGACTCTATTTCTATCCAAGCAGATTCTGATTCTTGACTCTGTGAATATTAACGAGAAATATCATAATATTATTTTAATAATTATCCCTAGTAAAAGAAAGAGTGATAAAAATGGCACAAAATTTATAATTTATCCATATTTAATAAAGATTTGATTTTTTTGGAAATTAAATCCAAAGTAGTCCTGCAGTATTACCTGGACCTTCTATTTTCCGAGCTAGGATGACTGTTGTGTCGTACAATTGAATTACATTATTTGATTTAAATAGAAAACAACAATCCAGCGCGAGTGTAATTATTGCCACAACGTAGTAGAACACATAAAGTATTATTTTATGCGCCTGAAATGTTGGATCAGGATCAAAAAGTTCTTTTAGCAGTCGAAATGAGCCGTAGCAAAATGCTGCAAAGATCCACCAAAGTGTGTAGCTCCAACCGAATAATTTCCATGGGCTTTTTGTGATACTTATCTTGGGGTTTTTACGATCATAGAAAAAGGGAGTCAAACAATAATCACTTGCAAACGGAAGATAAAGGTTATGTAATTTTATATACAACTGGTAGAATTTCTGCGGATCAAAACCCATTTTTTATTTTAGACTTGCTATGAATAACAATAGTTAGAGACTAATGGGTGAACGGCAAATAAATATATAGCGTGATGTTCACTTCCATTTGGGCTATAATGAAATTTATACTGAACATTTGACATTCAATGAGACATTCGGCAGTAAATATCCTACTAGAGAGTGTCACGAAATGATTAAGATCAAGTTCACTACGCGCTGGCAAAGTATAGAAAAGCCAAAAATATGCTCCTGAAATTCTTGGATAAAATTGCCAGATTTTTCGGCCCTCAGGCGGGCGCTGTAGATTTTTACTGAAAAAGTTGCTGATGTCTTACTTCTTCTAATTTTTGGTTCTTTACCTTGGCCAAGACAGAGACATGAACTTGCTCTAAATAATTTCGCGACACATTTTATACTAAAGCTACTGATATAATTAACTGATGGCTGAAAGGATTTACAATTTATTATGTATAATGTTTTTTGTAATACCTTAATGTGTTTAGTCAAGTAATTTAATACCATAATAATATCGACTAGCCGAAACATCCACATATTATTGTATATTTGTGATTTATCCATGTCGCCTGCTGCCCTTGTAGTGTTTTCCGGAATTCCTGAAGTGTAAGTAAAGCAAAGCAAATATTTATGGCTAAAATGTTTTCCTCTTTGTATTGACTTTATGCTTTTATAATATATTTACATCGTACTACCTAACCTTGGTGTTAGTCATCATCACACATTGTATACCTACTTACTCTTACATTCAGTACCTAAATAATTGATTCTATTATATAGGTACGTATAACACTGGTCTCCGTTCCCAACTTCAGTATTTGTGTACTACGCCCGTCTATAATATTTGTATTAGTCATACCTTCTTGTTCTATAGATTTCTTGCTACATTTCCATTAAGTCAGAGGAAGTCATAATTTCAAAGTTAAATAATTGGAATTGAGGCAATAAAAGCAAAATTCAAACATAACATAAAATTCTATTTCTATTATACACTGAAGATTAAAATAGCCTAATTTTCGATAGCTCAGAGTTTATATTTTTAAATGTAATAGAAACTTCAGCGTTTTTTCGAATAAATGAGTATCAATAGATCTTTTTTTTTGTAATAAAGGGATAAAAAGTTTTAATATGAAAATAAACTTGTATGTGCTTCATGTTTTCTGTCTTATGTAAAAATGAAAAAGAAATATGATGAATATCTTTGTATAGCTGTTTTATCTTTTGAAAATATATCAGAAATCACATTTATTTCATAGAAATAGCCATAAAATTCTTGGGACACTTGGTAAAATCCAACAGGAAATAAAATTAATGTTCCCTAAGTGAAAGTGGATGGCTAGGCGAGAAAGCATACGAAATACGTGGACATCCACATAAAAAGGATTTCTAGTAACATTAGTTACGTATTGACCAATGAAATTTCTACTTCGTTCTACGCAGTCCGAATTCGATACCGTCTATACCTATAAAACATGCCTCTTCAAAGTTTCAACTGTTTATTATTTATTGGACATTTACCAAAAATCATTGCTAAATGTTTATGAGTGCTCACGGTTTAAACACTCTACAGTTGTTTGAGAATATCAAAATTCTATTTTTTGTTCCCTTATATTTTGCATATTAAAATGACGTTATTCTTCTTCACTTGGAATACTGTATTTTAAAGTAGCAATGCAGTAATAAAAATTTTAAAAATTATTTTCATAACTAGGTACTATATAGCAGATTTTGCGAAATCGGTGCGCTATAACTTATTTGATTCTTTATGCCTCAAATAAAAACGTTTAACTAATTGTATGATAATTGAAAATTTTATAATTTTTAATGTTTTAAACCAATTTTGGAATACAATGAAAAAAACTGAAGTAAACAATGTCATAATTTAAAAGTTAAATAAATATAATCGAGTTGACAAAACAATATTAAAATATTACTTCACGTTTTATTTATTTGGCAATCCATAACAATTTATTCTAATAAACGTTCCGTAGTCTGGAATACTCTTCTCCAGAAATCAGTTTTCGTATTCCTCCTTTGAACAAATAATATGCTGATGGATATTTGTCTGCCAAATCATCAGTTCCATTTACAGTTGTCTTAATTTCAGCAACAAGTTGTTTCGGTTGCAAAAGACTGAACAATTTTTCTGCTTCAGAGATAAAGAAATGTCCACTCAGAGAGAGTTTGTCCAGTTGCCTCGTTCTTCCGCCTCCACCAATTAGGCGTAACGGTCTTCCCTTACATTTCTCTATTTCGATGTAGGTAACACTTTGAGGAAGGAAATCAAAATTCAGGTCTTCTACACAATAAAATGTAATGTTAGTTGCAGGAACAGAACGAAAGTAAAACAAACAATCAGGACACCATGTAGGCCAGGGCCATGAATTTGGTACCCCTAATTTCAAAGATTTCAAGTTGGGTAAAAAGATTTTTTCACCTCCAACGACAATTTTAGATCTTAAACTTAAATCTAGTTTTTGGATTTTTGGTGGCAGAGTAGAAAGGTCAAGAGCAGAATTCAGGAAACCGTCTATTACTAATTCATTGAATTGAACTGAACCGAATTGAGACAAAAAAGAACCGTTTGTGCTATCTAATTTCAAATATAACAAATTTGGTAAGTCAATTTCATCACTGATAACAACTTGATCATTGTGCTCTAAATTCAGTTTTTGCACTGATGGTGGCAAAATGGAAATGTCCAATTCTGGAGAAGATCTTACAGCAATTTCCTTCAATTGGACGGAACGGAATTTGGATAAAACTGACGAAGGCACTCGCTCTGTATGCAAATACTTCAGGTTGGGTAATTGAATTTCTTTACTGACAATAACCCGTGTTTCTGTTAAAATTAGTCTTTCAATGGATGGTGGTAGAATGGAAAGATTTACGGTAAAGTATTTCAATTGTAATTCATACAATGGAAAAGAGTGGAAATGAGAGAAAATAGATGAAGAAGTAACTACTGAATAAATCTCCAAATATCTCAAATTGGGCAACTCAAGTTTTCCAGTGACTACAGCTTCGTTTACTCTTCCCAACACAAGTTTTTCAATTGTTGGCGGTAGTAGGGAAAGATCCACCAAATAATCCTCCGATATAGCAACTTTTTTCAATGGGAGTGAACGGAAGTGAACCAAAGTAGCAGAACTGTTCATATCCAGCAATTTTAAATATTCCAATTCTGGTAAATCAAATTTTCCACTCGTAATAACTTTAGTGCTCCATAAAAAGAGTTCTTGGAGTGTTCTTGGCAGAATGGAAGGATCCAATGAAGAAAATTTTAATAATATTTTTTGTTTGTCCTGAGGAAAGGTGACACTGTCAACACGATCATAAAAGACAGTAAGGGAGCAAGAAATATTAGAGACAGATAGAATTTTCATGATATGAGCAAGACTCGCAGTTCTTTGGATAACTGAATAAGCCTCATAACGGTATCTTAACCGATAATAAATGTTGAATAGAAGTTGCAACGTTTGCATTTCCGTGGGATCCTCTCCAAATTGTAAAAGTTCACCCTCCTCATCTTTCTTCCACATAATTTCACGCAGAATGTTGAATTCAACTTCAGTCTCTTTCATAATTGGTCCTTCTGTCAAGTTCCTTCGGTCCACGGTTCCGCTCGTCAGATTTTCATGCAATTCTTGGAGGATTATTAGAGCCTCTGACGTTTCTTCATTGTAGTCCAGACAAACAGCCAAATTGTATGCGGAATTTCTTTCATCTGTGCTGTTGTGGATGACTCTCGCAAATTCCAAGGCTTCTTCCCTTTTCCCATCTCGAATCAGAGTTTTTAATTTTTCGTGTTGTAAAAATTCAGAGTTTTCCCCAGTTTTCTCTGCGATAGGAATGAGGAGAAATATTAGTGCAATAACTGTTCCTTCCATTGCAACAGCTGAAAATGGAGTACTGTGAGATTATGATCAAGCAATGCAAACTTTGGGTCTTTGGTTGTGTTATTCGATTACGTAATAGGGATCCAAGAATAAATTATTTAGTATAAACTTTTTATTCGTTTATGAATAAATTATATATAATTATAGTAAATATTCAGGATAATCATTCATTTACACTCTCGTTTGCAATATTACCCATTCATGAATATAATCGTCTTCCATATCAATATAATAAACCTTAAGGTCAAGTTCAATATACCAACAAATGAATAAATGATGTCCATCTTCTCATAATCCAATATTATAGTTTAAAGTAAAAAGAAAACATGCAAAGCACTAATGCAGTAATGAAACCAACATACTGTTACAATCCAAACTATGTTTTAGTTCTTGTCAGCATATTTAAGCTTTTTACCAAATATGAGATAAAAGTCACAGAAACTTATGGATGATATCTGTCTGAAGTATTGATTTATGATACTAACCTGAGTCAGCTTTATACATATAATTATCAAGTCAAGTGTCAAGTCTTACATTACAGATTACACACATGCTTCTCTGTCAAAAAATCTGTATGTATAAATTACACATATATTTTAGTCGTAGTTATAAAATATAATTACAACTAAAGGTACACAGAGTATCAGTCTGTAAATGTAAACCAATTCTCAATACCAAAATACCGAAAATGTTCAAATGCACTGATATTTTATCATCTTCTCTAAATGTCAGTCGCATGTGTTCGTAAAAGTTAACAAACGATGAAACTACACAAAACACATGCACACGGTGATGGCACAAGGAATCCTATGCTGTGAATTTTATACTCCCCTTTTTGTAAATCTTTTGACATTACATGATTACATGGTATTAGGGCCCTACAAAATTTTTTGGGGAACAGCGAGATAGCACCGGAGTTACCCCCAAACCATTTTGTAGACCAAAACCCTTTTGCTATGTATACTGGCTTTTTCTAGATATATTGTAATTGTAAATCAAGAGGAGGAAGAGGAAGCAATAGTAGTTCCTACTACAAGTAAAAAAATTATAATTATTTCATAAAATTTTATAAAAATTATAAAAAGAAAGATTTAACTTACATTTTTGTTCGTGATACCGATTGATTAGGAAAACCAGAAATCCAAATACTATTCCGTCAAACAAAGCTTCAGAGTTGTAATGGATTTATTGCATGAGCCTATAGCTAGCCATGAATAATTTTACATTCGACTGCTCCGCCTGCACGAAAAGTGCGGCCAATATTTCAATACAGCTGTCAAACAAACTGTGATAAATAAATGTCAGAGCCAAAGTTGTAATTAAAACGTATGTTTGTCCCATGAATCCTAGAATGTACACCCATTCTCGTCATTCTATAATAATTGTAAATCAATTATTACTATAATCTAAAAAGTTAGAGATCTCTAAAAATGGAATTATCTTCAAAGAAGCGTAAAGAGGTTTGTGGAAGAATTTTCAAGTTAAAATATCCTTGTGTATAAAACTGTGAAAACCCAAGCAAAAGCTAAATTCTAATTTTAACTGTATAATTTTTTTCTCAGGTGTTCAATGATGAAGCAGATCCTTTTTCGACGTCACCAAATGTGCCAATGAACAGATCATTTGAAATCCAAAAAAATCCAATGCTGCTCAGTCCTGTAAGTCACAATTCTTTAATTTATGTTACTAATATTATAACTCAGTTTTCAAGCTCTACTTTTATCAACCGATTATACTAATAAAAAGGAAGGGAGTAAATTTTGACATATTTTTTATGACATTATTTGCAATATCGGCCAGTAATTATCAGACCTTGGGTATACCTCTAAAAAATTTTTTTCTGGTTTTTGTTTTTGCTGTAATGTTGCAAAAAGCGTAAATTATAGTTTTATCTTTTTAAAAATAATTTTTAGAAGAAAGGAATGATTGGTCATAAATATAAATCTTTGAAATCGACTTTTGTGAACTGGGAATTGCTATTTTAAAAGTTATTCTAAAATGTTGTCACATTAAAGTACCATAAAGTACGACGTAATTTTACATTGAAATCATTGCTTTCAAGGTATTCAAAACTAAAACATATGTGGCATTACTTGACCTGAGGAAGTATATTTCAGTTGTGAAATGCTGATTTATTTGTCAATGCGAAATAGAAAATATGTTGCCACTCTTAAGGAAATATATGTACAGAATTATTTTACGATTTTTCGAAAAAATTCTATATGTTACAGATAGTATACAATATTGGGTAGTATAGGATATTATCTAGATAGTATTATATTATCCAAATGATTTTTAGCAAATATGTAATTTATGTAGATAGTATCCTATATTATCTAGATAACATATAACAACACTGGATAATATCCTATATTAATATGGTATATTATCCAAAACCTTAAAATACACTTCTCAAAGTCAAAATTCATCCATATTTAACGTCACTATTGTACATCCAAGAATTTAGGACATCTATTTAATGAATATTGTCTTATAAATCAGTGAAACTTTAACGAAATATGTCAAAATTTGTTTTTATAAAATCAGGAAAATTTGATTTAAATTACGAAGTGAGAGTTCTAAAAGTAAAACAATCAAATTTCCAAAAAATTCTCTGAAAGCCGATCTTTAAATAAAATTATCACATTTTCACTTACATGTTGATACCCAATTTAGCAACTAAAAAGTAAATTCAAATATCCTTACATCAAATTAATTGAGCTGAAATTTTCAGTTTGAATACTGCATGAAAAAGCAGTTCCCTTTTCAGAAACCGGAATCTAAAGAGTTGCACAGGTTGGAAGACCCGGAAATTTCATCCAGTCTCAGCCATATTTTTAAAATTAAATGGAATTGGTCATGCAATTTAAGTGGTTAAGCAATTCTTTTAACTTTTTTTTGGATGTGATTTCTAGTGTTACTTCATGCTAACAAAGATTGTTAAATTTTCTACCTATAAAGGGAAAATTCTTTTTTTGAGTATTATAGCACCTCAATAATAATAACAATACCAGTTTGCAGAATTTAATGTGCACCTTCCTCAGATTCTTACATTTCGAAGAATTTGACTTGAATTTGAAGATTTGGTAATTAAGGTACGGCTCCAGAGAATATTTTGGAAATTTGATTGCTTTACTCTTAGCTGAATTCATGCACTTCGTAATTCAAATAAAATTTTCCTAATTAAATAGATGTCCTAAATTCTTGGATGTACAATAGTGACGTTAAATATGGATGAATTTTGACTTTGAGAAGTGTATTTTAAGGTTTTGGATAATATACCATATTAATATAGGATATTATCCAGTGTTGTTATATGTTATCTAGATAATATTGGATACTATCTACATAAATTACATATTGGCTAAAAATCATTTGGATAATATAATACTATCTAGATAATATCCTATACTACCCAATATTGTATACTATCTGTAACATATATATAGGAGCCTTGTTAATAATTATATGTAATTTAACAATTGCAGCTCATCAAATGTGTTCTCGGGTTTCTGAATATCAGAGAAGTGAAAAACTGTCGTCTACTGTGCCGTGAATGGGCATTGACAGGGAAAGTAGTACTGACAAAACGTGCATTAGTCTGCTTCCGAAAAGACAGCCACCTTCCTATTGATTTTCATTCCTGTTTTCTGGAATCATCTACTCTATTTAATTCATTCAGCATTTCTGGATTCGGACCTGATTGGTTAATTGAAGAATTATCAGAATTTTTTGCTGTTCAGGAAGGAAGCATTAAAGAACTGACACTGTTGGCCGTTGATTTCCATAAAAGGAAAGAATTTGATATCTCTCCATGGATATCGAAATCGCCAATGGTAAAGCAGGATACTAAGCAGATGACAAAATTATCCATTGATGGTGACAGGACCAAGTTTATTATTCCACTCCGCTTCCTTGCGCATATAAAAAACGTGACACTGTCACAGTGCAGAATAAATATTGAAGCAGACACTCAAATGCATCCTGTGAAACTAAAATTGAAGAATATAATATTTTATCAGAATGGAATTAAATTGTTCAGTATCGAAATCAATGACATCATGAATTTTGACAAAGCAGAAGAGGTCCAAATCGGAATCGACGCCGACAGAATATACCAGGGAAGTGATATAACACAAAGTATTGTAGTTAATGTAGGCGGAATTGCTACCTTAAAAAAGTTGGTTTTAGAATCCGTTCGAGTAGAGCATTGGGAACTATCAAGATGGGTTGTAAGTTATTTGAGACTGATTCATGTTCGTTTCCCCCAAAAAACTTTAATGGTAATTAAGGAACTTCATTTTTCGGAATCTTACATTGATTTGTTCTCTTTGCCCAACTCTATCGAAAAACTCGCTTTGGATGATGTTTTTGATGGAGATGGAGTGACATTAAGTTGTAGCAAACCGATTATTTTGGAGAACTTGAAATATTTAAATGTCAATCACCCGAGAAATTATTCATTCCTCTTGTATTTCATCAACTGTCCACAACTAACTCACTTAAAATTGAAATCAGAACTAAATACTGCATCTGAAATGAAATCCAATTGGATGCCAAAAAGCGTCAAAACGCTCATGATTGAAGATTTTCCATTTAACTGGGTTGACATTGACAACAGTTATTTGGATCTCGATACACTAATTTTCCGCAGCATTTCCTACAGAGAGGTCCTGGGAATGTGTCATACCACGTGTCATACTAAGATTCGAGCCAATGAAATAGTAATCTCACATTGTCATCCTAAAGACATAAAACATGAAGATTTAATTAAGTTCTTGAAATATCAAAAACTCTTCAGTTTAGCCAAACGCTGTTATGTTGGGTGGCTAAAGTGGGACGATGATCAAGAAGTTCCTAATGAAAGCGTTTTGAAGGATCTAGTTGATGTCGATAAGTCAACATTTTATGTATTCGAAAATGCAGGAAAGGGAAGAGCCCTTACACAGGAAACCTTTTATGAGCTTGCTGGTTTGCCCGAACATATAGGATGATAATTTAATTCAGTGTTTAAAACCTGTTGATCTGAGCTAAACGTAAATATTTTGTGTTTCAAATCCATATTTTGTATTTGACGTAAATATTAATGCATTTCAAATATTTTTGTATTTCAAATACGTTATACAAATATTATACAAATATTTTGCAATTAAAGATTCATTTTATGTATTTATATGTTTTACAAACAATGTGTATTTTTTAATTTAAAATACCCCTATTTTCAAACTAAATTTTTACCCCTCTATAATTATTGACTACCGAAGAGATATTTTTAAAGAAAAGTTATCCGATCTCAACCATAAGGTAAAACTTTATATATGGATGTACCATTATCATATTTTGACTTAAAATGTATTCTGTAAATACGAAGCATGTAATGGCTCCAATGGCATTTCTCAACCTATATTGGAATTGATATATTGATGTAAGCAATAAATATTGAAACATTAAAAGGGGATTAGAATTAAACAGAAAACAAAAAGTATTTTTAATTCAGCAAAAATAGACTGTTAGACTGACAACATGTTAATTACAGAGTTTTACTGAAGAATTTCTAAAGCTGTCATACAAATAAAGACTGAAAAGCAATTCCATGTAAATATAATTATTAAGTGGTGTGTATTTAAGTGTACCTCAAAAATAGTCAAATTACCTCCATAAAAGTAATCATTTTACCTCATATAAATACATTTAGCTAATAAATATTTATCCAGTCTCAAGTATCATTACTCCGAGCTGATAGTATACATTTGTCTCAAATGTTAATGCAATTTGCTAAAGTTTTAGTACATTTACCTCAAGTATAGTGAGGATTTTGTACTGTACTTGAGCCAAATGTAGTAAGACATTAACAAATTGCATTAAAACTTGAGGCAAGGGTATATTATCAGTTCGGAGTAATGATACTTGAGACTGAATACATATTTATTAGCTAAGTGTATTTAATGAGATAAAAGTAATTATTTTTCTTGAATTAAACCGATTGTTTTTGATCTGCGTTTAAATTTTCCTTTTTATTAAATGATACCATCATTATACATGTCTTGGCACAAACCCAGTACTCTATTTTTCAAAACGTCATCTTTATCGCTGTGACCACACAAAGATGTAAGCATGTCTACAGCTGAATGCCCCTCTTTAACTATTTCTACATCACCCTGTTTAATCTCCGTCTGAATTAGCATAATTGGCACAGCCAGAAGTCCCAGGCAAAACCCAAACGGTTTGGAGAGGTGAAACCTCCGTTTCAATTCCTGGACACTGAATCCTGGAAGTGGTTCGCTTTTCATGACTTGACAATAGTGAAGGAATTTCTGTGCGTACAATTCCAGCATGTCTTCCAAATGGTCTCTTCGGAATTCCGCATCGGTACTTGTGTAAATCATGTTAACTAAATCTGTTGTTGGACACCTTTCACGAATCATTTGCAAATCAACAAGAATGACGTCTTCCGGTTCTCCAGAAATTTCATTGTACCGAAATAGCATATTGTTTGTCCAGCAATCTCCCTGGACAACTACTTTCCATGGAATATCTAGAAAAACGGTATATCCGTTACAAAACTGTTTATTTTATGAAATCCTCTGAGGATTACCAGAAAATTCTACTAGCAAGTAGGAAATATGGGAAATTATGTTTTATTTTAGAATTTACCTCTATTAACATTGTCTTCCCCTTTATCTGGAATAACTCTCAAGATATTTCGATAATTAAGGTGATCGCCATCAGAGCCATAGGAAATCGACAGCATTTCTTTAGCCGAGTCCACGAATTTCTTCGTACCTTTGGCTACAGGGGAAGATTCTCCAAGCGCCTTCTCCACGAAATTGTAACACAGAGTTCCATTACTAACTAATAATCCCGTGTATAGTTCTTGAATACCTTTGTTCGAAAAGTCGTTGCTTATGAATGGGAATTTTGTTGTTATGTCCTGGATATTGTGTTTCTGTTTGTAGATCCAGCTGAGAGCGTGGTTTTTGGCCATGGCGTTGAAAATCTGGGAAACATGAGCCCGGTCAAAACTTTTCAGTCGTGGATAAAGGGAGTAGCCGTGTTTTCGTAGGTCTATCATCATTATATAGTTGTCGAATGGTTTATACTTCGTTCCTGGTTCCGGTTTTTCTAAAATTATTTCACGATATAAATATAGTAATACTAAAAACATTTTGCTTTTATGGTTTCTTGAATTTTTCCTTATTAGAATTATTTCCATTTTTCACTGAATGTTTTTGGAAAAATGTAAGAAATAAAAAAAGTATAGGCAAATTATGATTCGTTAAAAGTTTTAGAAAGTTCCCATTTTTTCATTACTAATCTAATTTCTCTTTTTTGGACACCGGGAATTTACCACTTTAAAAAATAAGTATTACCTGCATCAAAATTGACAGCAGATCCAGCAACGACAGGAGGAAAAGCTGGTCGGATGTTTTCGTTTAATTGTTGCATTTTTATAAGTTCTGGTACAAAAACGGTGTAGAAGGACAATTCCTTGTGGCAACAATTCAGCTTGACGAGCATTTCCTGCCTGCTCTGGTCTTTAGGAAAACATTTGGAAATTAAATGCATTCTTGATTTTTCTGTGTATTTTGAGTTGGCGATAAAAGTGTCGACTGCTTCTTTATTGTTATCAGATGAATCTTTTGGTAAATGCACTTCGATGGAGTACATTGTACTGGAATAATTGTCACCAGCTTTTGTGCCACTTGTGATAATGAAATTTTTTATTTTTCTATCTAGAGCGGTTTCCAAAAATTCCCGAGTTAGTATTTCTTCACTTTGTTCTTTTGCCATTGTAATGCAGAAAAGTTTTTTATTCTCGTCCTACGATAATACTTTATTCTTCAAGATTTACTCAATGTGCTTTCCAAGGCAGCTGCAGAAAAACTGATTATGACTACAAACCACGTAGAAGAGACCAATGTTAACAGTATTACCTATTACCTTTCTGGTAAAGCGTTTGAGGTGTAGTATGCCGAATTAACATATATAAACCATGTGTGCATTTTAATCAATGGTATACACTTGATAACACGGAGACATAAGTTTTTAATCATGTCTTCTTATCTTTATCATTCCAACTATACAAGACAAACATTTAACCATTGGAACATTGTTTCCTTTATTCTCAATTCCCGGTCAGGTATATTAGACACCTGGGAAATGTAAGAACTAGTGAGCTATAGGAAAAGTAATGCAAAATATTGGAAAACAGCGGGATACGGCGAAATGTAATGGGAAATAGTAGTAAATAATGGGAAATTGTGATACATAATGGGAATATGGGAAATTGTGATACATAATGGGAATATGGGAAATTGTGATACATAATGGGAAATTGTGATACATAATGGGAAATTGTGATACATAATGGGGAATTGTGATACATAATGGGAAATTGTGATACATATTGGGAAATTGTGATACATAATGGGAAATTGTGATTCATAATGGGGAATTGTGATACATATTGGGAAATTGTGATACATAATGGGAAATTGTGATACATAATGGGAAATTGTGATACATAATGGGAAATTGTGATACATAATGGAAAATTGTGATATATAATGGGCAACAGTAGCAAATAATGGGGACATCGTGATAATGGGAAATTCTGGTAAAATACCTCTGGTATTTCCTTCTGGAAACCTTACATTATAAAACCTTTCTCTGTTAATATATATCCGTATATCAAATATTTACAATTTATATGTATACAATATTTGTAATGTAATTGAATGACTATCCTCCGGACAGGCTTATGTCTCCTACTGATTTGGCACACAGTTTTTATGGAATAATTGAATATCTTTATGGTCGCAGTTTGAATAGTTTTGATATTTGGATACAGGACCTCACATATCTGTGGATGGTTTTTATATTAGTTTTATTAGTTGCTATAATGTTATCATACGTAATAAAAAGGATTTATTAATATAGTCAAACATGCGAAATGCATTTCTCAGTATATTATTCATTTTTTATCGAAATCAAGGACAGCCCTGAACCACAGAAACAGAATTATTATCCATGATGCTTTTAAGCGTGAATCTCTTTTTGTTGTTTGGAGATTGTGAGTCAATGTAAAACTGAAGGACAAACTCTGTTATTTATATTTACATGTGGTTACTACATATAATGATAAGAGGAGTGTTCCATGTGTTGCATTTGCATGCATACAACTTTATAATATATGAATGCATAGTATTTACATTACATAATTAAAAAAATATTTTCCTACTGCACTTTAAAAATAATAATTATCATTCACCAGGCAGCCACTAAAAGCCATTGTGATCGAAAAGCCGTCAAGTGAACGATAAGCTACACTAAATTATGTAGTGAGACGAAAAGATACATTAAATATTTTTATTTTCCAATGGTTTTACAATACATTTATACAAGATTTATAGTTAGAACTTATAAATCAGTGAAATAAAGAATTTTGTAAACAATGTTCAATGCTTTCTCTTAGTAAAATATGGATATAATCGTGTAAATATCAAATAATTCCATCATTGTACATATCTTGGCATAATCCTGCAACCCTCTCATTTAAAACGGTAGATTTGTCAGAACAATTATTGATCTCTGTTTCTGCCAGGCTATGTGGCAATATTAGAAGTCCTAGACAAAACCCAAAAGGTTTGGAGAGGTGAAACCTCCGTTTCAGTTCCTGGACAGTAAATCCTGGAAGTGGTTCACTTTTCATCACTTGACAGTAGTGAAGGAATTTTTCTCCATAAAATTCCAGCATGTCTTCCAAATGGTCTCTTCGGAATTCTGCATCTGTACTCGTGTAAATCATGTGAGCCATGTCTGTAGTCGGACACCCTTCGCGAGCAATTTGATAATCAACAATAATGGCATCTTCCGGTTCTCCTGTGGCATCGTTATATCGAAATAATATATTATTTGACCAACAATCTCCCTGAAGGACAACTTTCCATGGAATATCTAGAAAAAATTATTTATTTCATTACCAAATCTTCTTTGATTTTCCTCAACGGATATTTACACGGTGACAAATTAGAAAATATTATTGGATCGGAAAATATGGAGAATAGTTTCCGTATTTACCATTGAAACTATTGTCTTCCCCTTTTTCTGGAATAACTCTTAAGACATTTCGGTAATTAAGGTGATTGCCATTAGGGCCACAGGAAATCGACATCATTTCTTTAGCAGAGTCCACGAATTTCTTTGTGCCTTTGGCAACAGGGGAAGATTCTCCGAACTCTTTCTTCACAATGTCGTAACACACAGTTCCACTATTAACTAATCCTATGCAGAGATCTTCAATACCTTTAGCGGAAAATCCACTAGTTAAGAACGGAAATGTTGTTGTTATGTCCGAAATGTTGTGTTTCTTTTTGTAGATCCAACTAAGGGCGTGGTTTTTGGCCATGGCATTAAAAATCTGGGAAACATGAGCCCGGTCAAAACTTTTTAGACGAAGATGAAGTGTATATCCGTATTTCCTTAGATCTATCATCAACATATAGTTGTCCAAAGGATTATACATTTTTTCTGGCTCGGTATTATCTAAAATTTCGAAAGGAATATAATAATTATTTACTTTTCCGGGGTTTCAATTTTTCTCAATTGGAATTACTCCCATTTCCCACTAAACACTGAGGGAAAATCAAACTTTAATTTATTTTATTTTGCAACAATGGACTGCAGTACCTGCATTATAATTGATTGCAGCTCCCGCAACTACAGAAGGAAGAGCTGGTTGAATGATTTCCTTGATTTGTTGATCTTTCTGCATTTTTATAAGTTCTGGTACAAAAACTGTGTAAAAGGACACTTCTTTGTGAAAGCAGTTTTGATCAATGAGCATTTTCTGTCTGCTCGGGTCACTCGGAAAACATTTAGAAATTAAATGCATTCTTGACTCTTCTGTGTATTTTGAGCTGGCTAAAAATGTATTTACTAGTTCTTCTTTGTTATTAGATGAATCCTTTGGAAAATGCACCTCAATGGAGAATATGGTACTGGAATAATTTTCACCAGCTTTTGTGCCACTCGTAATAAAGAAATCTTCAATTTTCCTATTCAGAACGGATTCCAAAAATTCGCGAGTTAGTATTTCCTCACCCTGTACTTCGGCCATTATTGTAATATTTGTATTTATGAAATGGTTCACCAGGGCCGTTAGAGAAGAACTGATATTTCCACTGCACAAAGAATCGATCCTTCCTGCAGGTAAATTAAGCAAATCGATTTATATAAAATATTCAGCTGTCAGAATTGATCATCATTCTTCCACAATTATAATCATTTTACCATAAAAATATTACTTTGCGACATAAATCGTCTTTGCTTACAAAAGCACGCATTTTTCAAACAAATATTGCCTTTTCTACTTTTTTCTCTACTTTTTATTCTTTAAATACCATTTGCTATCCATATTGGTAATAAAAATACGGGAAAATCAATTCACTTGTACAAAAACTGAATATTTTGTTATAAGTGATTATTATTGTAACGAGTGTACACATACCTATTTTGGATTTTTAAATGAGAAGCCTCATATATTATCTGGCTTTTAAGTTGATACACATAATATTATCACAGCGTCACACGTAATACTACAGATAAACAATGATAATGATATACAGCACTCGAATGTGAAATGCATTTCAATTTATGTTACCGTATTTACCGAAATAGTACCCCGGGTATTATTGTTTCCAACATGTAATTTTGGTGGAGAAAATTGCACATTGTGGGCTTATGGGGTATTATTATGGAAGGGGTATCATAATTTCAATGTACTAGTTTATTTTAATGCAAAATTTAAATATTTGGAAATAATTAGACAAATAATATAATAAATGATACAAAAATAATACAAAAATACAAATTATAGAATAATATGATCATTCAAATTTAATGTAAATGTCCATTATTATAGTTCGTTATGATATTGATGATGATTATCAGAGTGGTCAGCGATACTCCAAAGTTCCAAAAAGTCAAGTACAGTAAAGGCAGAATTGTTAGTGGGGTATTATTGTAGGCGGGGTATTGCAGTTTCCAACTATTAATTTTCAAGTAGAAAAGTGCGGATTATTAATCCCCCATTGGGTATTATAAGTACAGGAGCATTAATTCTACAAATACGGTATTCTCTTTTGTATAAATCAAGGACACATTAACTACATTATTATTATCATCCATTATATGTTTGCATTGAAACTCTTTTGCGATTTACAGATTATAATGACTCAATGTAGAAATGAAGAGCCAAATAATTCATATACCATAAATAGGCATGGATTTGATTAAAAGAATAAGTGCACACATGATGCATTAACAATTAGTACTTTATAAAATATGAACGCATAATATTTACAATAATTAATTAGAAAATTATTTTCTTAATTCCTGACCTTATAATATTCCCGGATGTCTTATCTAGTTCAGATCCTGAAAAAATACCTTAACTCCAATTTCCATTCATATGTAAACTACAAATGAAAGGCATGACAGAACAGCAGTTTACTCTTTGGAACTCCAACAACGAATGAATCATTTTCCCCCTCTAAACTCAGTTCACCACGTTTACCATAGCACACCTGCGTTTTTACCATTCTACATTCTCATTTAATCTCCATACATGGACATGTTGTGCTTTTCTAACTCGATACAACTTTATGACACATCGGTCTCACTAAAATCGATTTACATTTATTGGGTATTTACCGTATGTAAATATTAGTCCATTAGTTGAATATAAGAGTTAGAGAAAAATGCTTGGTTTAATAGTGTATTAAATCTGAATACAATATACAATTCTCTCATGCCTACACTTCACTATTGTACACTTGTCATTGATTTAAAGGATATTTCTCAGCGAAATATCAGCATATGTAATTTTCATATTTCTTATAATATTTTGAATGAGTAGTGGGGCATATTCAATTAAAAAAATAATCCAAGGAGCTCAAAAATTCTCCAATTTTGTGCCACAGGCTGTGAAATGGAAATTAAGGTTAAAGCTCTTTCGTAACTGCGATGCATATTTTTTTGCTCCACTTCTATTTCATACTTCTATATTCCTTTTCGTGTCCTCTGTGAGAAAAATTATTTACATGGTTGATATTTTCAGAAGTTGTCTTTTTCGGTGAGAACTGTCAATATATAGTAAAGTTCAAGGCCACTTTATGAATATTTTAATTGAGCAAGCGACAAACAAAAGTTGGACGCTTTGCTGTTTAAAGCAGGCATAAGAATATATCACAAATTCAGTTTAATGTATTTAAGAAGTATACTGCTTACATAAATCCAACTCTAATATTTAACACACATAGGCTGTAAATGTCGAGAACATAGGTATACCCATGTAAATCTTTTACAGTTAGTGTTTCCCAGCAACATACACGTATTCTAGCCCTATAGCAAAAGAACACGTCATGAGAAACTGACAATTTACTATAGGAATAACCATTGCAAAACGAATGTGACAGAGTACCGAAAGCAAAACACAGAAAATGAAACAATTGGATATTCTTAGCACCAGAAACAAGCGGTACAAGAATTTAAAAGAGCGAAACCGTTTTTAATTTTTTTCTAAGTAAAATGTTAAATGTATTTAATTTTAATTATTAGGTTTCTGATTTTTTATTCTGAGGTCATAGGTCAGAAATGGTTCATTTAAAAATGAAACCCACATTTACTATCAAGAAGACTAACTGAATAAATAAAAAATTACAAAGGTACGTTAATTACTCGAAGACTAAGTAGACAGACAGACAGGCATCACGAAAACATGCAGTGGAAATCTTTTACTGGAATCCTTTCACGCATTACTAAGTACTATACTTAATGCTAAATGACGTGTCCAAAAGATTTTAGGTCGCAATTTGTCACTTCAGTTCAGTAGAGGAAAAGACAATCGATTGACGTATTTCTTTTCTAATGTCGGTTTCAAAGTCAACAACGAAAAAAGGACCATAATTACTATTACTATTATTTAATATACATTTGATTTTTTTTGGGAAAAAATAGAAGTGCAAAAAAATGATTGTAATTAGTGCAAAAGTTCCTTTAATTTTACTATCCTGTTTCACTTGGAGTACACGCGGTAAAATTCAATTGCCAGGAGTGCCGAATTCGAATTTTGACATTATTCTCTTTCCAAGTATTATGAATGATTATCTTTTCGAAAACATTATAAACTCACCCCGAACGATAATTTTCGGACCAACCATTAACATTCGTAAATGGCAAGCTAAATTCAGAATAATAGATAAAAACGAGCAGCATTACTCATTATCAAAATCAAATCGTCCCAATGTGATTGCAACAGTGGACCCATGGAATCCTTCTCTTACACATATGGCAAAAAGTCCAACTATGTTTGGTCGCGAAGTAGAACGACCAAACGATGAATTTCTAATAATCACCACAAAGAATAAATTTGAAAAATTGCAACACACTTTCGTGGATAATTGGGGATGGACCATTTCTGTATATTTTCTGATAGTGAATTCTGGGTTCGATATTGAAGTATTATCGTTGTATTCATTCATCAACTACCAAGTTTCTTTGATTGATATCACAACAGGTTTTACAAGAAAAAACTTGCATAGGAATCTTCGTAAAATAGAAATATCTGCAAGGGATTCTCATATGCCATGGAATAAATGGGAATCTAGACTTGAATGTGGTTCGTCACCATATTTTCTTATTAACCAAGGAAAATTGATGAGGAAGTGTTTTTCTGGTCTTATACCGTCGCCCTTAATTGAAATAATGGCAAACTATTTAAATTTCACTGCCGTCTACGAACATCACTTAAGGGCAGAAGAGAAGGCAAATCAGAAATGTGGCTCTCTACTACTTTCCGAAGAGGATGTCTCATTTTTTAAGTACCTTTTCCGAAAAAGTATTTATTTAACCCGTTCTGGGAAAGCAACATTCATTTACTGTTTAAATAGGGAAGCATATTATCAAAAGCCGTTATCAATCTGGATTGACATAATGGACAGGTGTTCTTGGATAGCATTGCTGATAAGTGTTTTTTTGGCTAATGCACTATTTTTTTATTTTGCGCAATTTAAAATTACTTTTGAGTCAATTATTAATTTCTTTGTTTCCGCCATTGCGATTCTTCTCCGTCAAGATCACAACCAAAGAAAACTTTTCTTGTATGGAATTCTATCTTTGATGTTGAATATTCTTGTAACTCAGTACGAAAGTTACATCACGAATGAAGTTATTGCTCCTGTGGACAAAAAGATAATGAGGAATTTCCGTGAACTAATTCAAAATAAATATAAAATTATTTCTGTTATTGGTAATTTAAATGGAATATCTGAAAGTGAAGCTTATTCTGCTGTTCATCATTTTTTCGTACAGTATGCAATTGCTAGCAAAGAGAATTCTAGTGTTTATTTTTATAACACTGATACTGACAAAACTAATGCATCGTTATCATACGATACTATATTCCCAACGTGTTTGTCTCAAACCAATCTTAAACTCTTTGCAAAGGTACAGACTTCTCTTTCTGATTTAGTGCTAATTTATATGCAAAATATGTTTCCTTTATCGAAATGTTCGAAAACAATTGAAACTGCAGACGATAAACCCAAGGGATGGATTTTTCATAAATGTTTTCGATTTGAATTTCTCAATTTTGCTCAAAATTTGAATGAAATGGGACTTGTTGAATTTTGGCAAAATTTCAGACGTTTTAACAGTAGCATGTTACGATTGAAAGAAAAATTAACTCTGCAGGAATTTCAAAGTCTAAGTTTTGATATGAAAATTGGAGCAATTTTTCCTTTATTTGGATATCTCATCCTTCTTTCGTTTGTAATCTTCTTATTAGAAAAATATGTGACTTTACTCGTTCAGAACATAAGAGCTGTTTATGTTTTCTGGATATTATCTAGCTAAGAACCATTCTACATACGCATTAACTTTTCTTCTTGCGTTTTTGCGAACAATTGAGTTTTTTGTCCTTTTTTTCTCTAACCGCTTAGTCCGAAAATATTCAAAGAATTGCTCATGAACCTTAATTATTAAATTGTTATATTGTCACCTAATTATAATAAAAGCATTATAAAATAAAATTACTCTCATAATTTTGCGATTTGTAGATATATATTTTATTTGCATTATCATTTTGATCTACAAAATTGCCAGGGATGCAGAAATGTCAAAATTCCTCAACAACCAAGATGGCCGCCGGGGCGTTCCTCCCTCGCCGCCATCTTGAAAAAAATGGCCGCCGCTAGCGGCGGCCATTTTTTCAAGATGGCCGCCAAAACAAAATGGCCGCCGGTGGCAAAAATTCGAAAAACAAAATGGCCGCCGATGACAAATTCGAAAAAAATGGCCGCCGCTGTTTTTTAAGCTGCCGTTCAAGATGAAATACAAAATTCTCTTTTGGGAATTTGATGTTTATTGTTAAATGTCATTTTGTGAAAGCTGCAGCCATTTCTGTTTGAGATGTAGTGTCAGATTGAGTGAGGAACCCAAAATACCCACTCCCGCCACTCATCAGTTTTTGTCCTTTAATTACTCTTTTTTCCGAATTCCTCTCATTTCTTCCACTTTTTCCTTTAATTTTTTCTGTTTGTCCCTCATTTCCTTTTTTTCCATTACTTTTTCCTCTTTCCCCCTCATTTTCCCTTATTTTCCCTTCAATTTTTCCTTCAATTTATCCTAATTTTTCCTTCAATTTTTCCTCATTTTTTCCTTATTTTTTCCTCATGTTTTTCTCTTTTTTACTCATTTTTCCTCATTTTTCCTCATTTTTTCGTCAATTTTCCTCATTTTTTCCTCATTTTTTCCTCTTTTCCCCCCATTGTAGACCCACCCAAGACACGCCCCCTTCGGGGGCGTGTTTTGGGTGGGTTTTTCCTTTAAAAATGGCCGAATTATACACATAATTACGTCACCAATGTATTTGGGTCTCTAACAACCTGGTTGTTAGGTTGCTGACAATTCTGCATCCCTGAAAATTGCATAGATTCCCGAAATAAAATCCAGTGAGTGTACACTAAAAATGCGTTAATAATAAAAATACAGCAAATATTTTACTAAATTATAAATGTATAATATTTACACTAATTAATTAGAGTAGTTCTTTTACTGATATTTTTAAATATTTCTTTTTAGACACTCTGAGGATTAAAATACAAGAAATGTTCAATGAATTTCCTTTGCAATAATGGATATTACTGTCAAAACTAAATAATCCCATCATTGTACATATCTTTGCACAATTCCACAACCCTGTTCATTAAAACAACCGATTTGTCATTTTTGTCGGCGCACAAGGTAGAAATCATGTCCATAACCGTTTGGCCTTCTTTAAGGGATTCCACGTCTTCTGGATTGATCTCTGTTTCTATAAGACTAAGCGGCAGAACTAGAAGCCCCAAACTTAATCCAAATGGTTTGGAGAGATGAAACCTCCGTTTCAGTTCCAGGACATTGAATCCTGGAAGTGGCTCGGTTTTCAGTAATTGGCAACAGTGGAGGAATTCGTCTGCGTACAATTCCAGCATATCTTCCAAATGGTTTTTGCGGAATTCCGCATCTGTGCTCGTGTAAATCATATGAGCTATGTCTGTTGTCGGACATCCTTCACGAACTATTTGTAAATCTACCAGAATAACGTCTTCAGGTTCTCCAGAATCATCGTTGTATTTAAATAACATATTGTTAGACCAGCAATCTCCTTGAATTACTACTTTCCATGGAATATCTGGATAAGAGATTTGCAATTCTAAAAAGATTTTTTGTCATTTAATTATATCAGCAATTTTAATTAATTCCAAAAATGGCCTGTTTTCCACAAATAAAAATGGCTATTTTTCTACAATTATAATCATTTTGCCATCAACAGTCGTCACTCCTTACAAAATGTTCATTTGCCCTCAAATTATACTACTTTTCCCATTTATTGTATTATTTCAACACATTGATTGTGCCAAAATGAATACTTTTGTTAAAATTAACGATTATTGTGGAAATATAATATATTATTGAAATTTTTTTATAGTTGTGGAAAACTGACGATTTTTATTTGTGGGCAGTGAATTATTTTTAAGGATAAACTTTATTTAAGATTAAAAATTACCATTATTGCCACCTGCTTTATCTGGAGCTACTCTCATAACTTCTCTGTAGTTAAGATGATTGGCTTCACGTCCGTAGGAAATTGACAAAACTCGTTTTGTCTGGTCTATGAATTTCCTTAGACCTGCAGAAACTGGGGAAGATTCGCCAAGAACGTTTTTCAATATGTTATAGCAAAGATTTCCATTTTTAACCACCATAGTAATGAAAAAATCTTCAAAACCTTTGGTGGAAAAATCATTTACTATGAATGGAAACTTTGTTTTTATGTCCTGGATATTGTGTTTCTCTTTGTAGGCCCAACTGAGGGCGTGATTCTTAGCCATGGCTTTCATTAGTAAAGACACGTGAGCCCGGTCATAACTTTTTGTACGTGGATGAAGTGCGTACCCGTGTTTCCGGAGGTCTATCATCATTATGTAATTGTCGAAAGGTTTGTATACCTTTCCTTCCTGAGGTTTAGCTGCATTTCATACGGCAATAATGAAATCATTGAGTTATTTTAAGTTGCTTCTGAACTTTATGATTTCTGTATAATAGTACTAACTTATGGAAAGCAATTTTTTCATTTCTGGAAGTATGATTTTATTTAAGATTTAAGATTTAAGATTTAAATGCTTTATTGTCAAACAATATTCAAAATTACAAGGGTAGCTCTGATTTCCAATACAGGACATACGAAAAAAACGACAATAAACACGCGAAGTCAAAAAGAGTACATTCACAATAAGTACAAATGAATACATTTGGAATATTTAACACACAGTTACTAAACATATCGCAGGGCACATTTAACACAGTCAAAAATAGGTCAATAATCAAATTTACAAAAATGATAGTAGTAGCAGATTAAACACGAAGTTTACGTAAATAGTCCTTTACTCCAGCTTTGAACAAATCGTGGGACTTAAGTATTTTAATATCATTAGGAAGAGAGTTCCATAATTTAATGGCTCTAAACCTATTTAATACCAAGAATTTGAATTTTACCATTTTTCTTGGAAACATGGCAAAGTACAATGGGAAATTGGGAAAAAATTAATGGTCGGACTGTTTCGTTTTGTATTTTCCATTTCGGTTCGTTATTTTTAAAAAACGAAAATAAAACATCGTTTCGTTTTTTCCGAAGATATCTATTGTTGACAATTGTAGGGTCAAAGTAGTTGCGATTTGCTTCATCTGTTGCAAAAACGAAAAACGCGTTTTTTCGTTTCGTTTTTGCTTCGTTTTCAAAAAAAACCGTGTTTTTAGGTAATAACAAAAGGAAACCAACCGAAGAAAACGCGTTTTTCGTTTTTAAAAACGAAACGGTCCGATCTCTAGAAAAAATGGAAGTGAAATGCAAATTTTTTAAAATTTTGTTCAGCTTTTTTGCGCTTAGACACTATTTTATACCATAATGTCTCCCAGAAGCTCCACTTTGCCCCAGTAATCAAAGGGTTAACCAATATATTTATCTTTCACTGTGAAAACTTGTTTAGTAATACCTTCATCAAAATTGATCGCAGTTCCACCGACGACAGGAGCAAAAGCTGGTCGAAGAATTTCCTTGGGTTCGACATCCTTTTGCATTTTCAGAAGTTCTGGAACGAACACGGTATAGAAGGAGAGTTCTTTGTGACAGGAATTCATGTCGATGAGCATTTTCTGCCTGTTCGGGTCATCTGGATAACACTTGGAAATTAAATGCATTGTGGAATCAGTTTTCTCTTTTCTGTTGGCCAGTGGGTTGCAAATTTTGTCATTATGGTTAGCGTCGGTGGATGAATTTTTTGGAAAATGGACTTCAATTGAGTACATCGTGCAGGAATAATTGTCTCCAGGCTTCGTGCCAAAAGTAATAACGAAATTGTCAATTTTTCTCTTTAGAACACTTTCAAGGAATTCCCGAGTTATTAATTCTTCATTGATCTGAACATTCGCCATTTTATTTGGGAAATAAGAAACGAACTGTTAATAGTAGTTTATTAGGATTTGTTTTATAAAACTGGGAAATGATTATGAGGGCAGCTACAAATTGAATGCCAGCTTCAAATTGAATGCCAGAATAGAAACACATTCAGGAAATGGACTCTGAAATTAAAATAGCAGCCCTGAAAGGAGATTTATTTAATCTCTAATGCCAATGTGTAATAAATTACATTATCCTGTAAGTCATAATTACATATACTAATCCAGTGTACTTCCCGTTTAGTTATAAACTCCTGTAAATAAAATGTTTCTGTTATAATGCATTATTGCTATCAATAAGCATGATTGAGCAGATTGGTGCAGCAAAGGACACTTTTATCGTAAAACTAATGTTGCATGACGGCATTGGCTCTTTCCAACCTGCTGTATCAATTAGGTCAACAAACAGCATATTTCCTCTTTAATTACCCTTCAATTTCTTTTGTAGCATAACAGTTGTTTTATGCCTTGTGCTTAGATTAGGAGAAAATAGAATACATTCTATTTTATATATTTATATATATATTATATATTTATATATTTATATATTTAAATACATTTATTTATATATTTATATATTTAAATACATTTATTTATATATTTATATATTTAAATACATTTATTTATATATTTATATATTTAAATACATTTATTTATATATTTATATATTTAAATACATTTATTTATATATTTATATATTTAAATACATTTATTTATATATTTATATATTTAAATACATTTATTTATATATTTATATATTTAAATACATTTATTTATATATTTATATATTTAAATACATTTATTTATATATTTATATATTTAAATACATTTATTTATATTTATATACATTTATTTATATATTTATATATTTAAATACATTTATTTATATATTTATATATTTAAATACATTTATTTATATATTTATATATTTAATACATTTATTTATATATTTATATTTAAATACATTATTTATATATTTATAATTAAATACATTTATTTATATATTTATATATTTAAATACATTTATTTATATATTTATATATTTAAATACATTTATTTATATATTTATATATTTAAATACATTTATTTATATATTTATATATTTAAATACATTTATTTATATATTTATATATTTAAATACATTTATTTATATATTTATATATTTAAATACATTTATTTATATATTTATATATTTAAATACATTTATTTATATATTTATATATTTAAATACATTTATTTATATATTTATATATTTAAATACATTTATTTATATATTTATATATTTAAATACATTTATTTATATATTTATATATTTAAATACATTTATTTATATATTTATATATTTAAATACATTTATTTATATATTTATATATTTAAATTCATTTATTTATATATTTATATATTTAAATACATTTATTTATATATTTATATGCATTTATTTTATATTTACCTATATATTCCTATATTTATATTTTGTATATTTTGTATAATTTATATATTCTATTTTGCTATATGTTCTATTATATTACTAAAGGTCTAAAGGGATACTATTGCATGAATGAGCATTATTTTTTGAGAATAGAATCTATGAATATTAAGTTACCACATTATTTTAAAGGTTTCTCATACTTCTCAAACTCGGTGCAAAATAATTTTAGGTTAAATCAGCCATTACGTTGGAAATTTATATGGGATTTTAGACGTCATAATATGTGCACTCTCCCTACCTAGATCCCAGGTGAAGTCATTCCTTTCGTTGAGAATGATTTCCAAGTTTCAAGGAAGAATATTTGCCGCTCAAGATTTGACTTTCTTACATGAGACTCGTGTCGTGAGCTTTCTGCTTCCAATCTCCAGAATATCCACACATTTTCCAACAATTTTTAACTTTCCATGTACATATAAATAAATTAAGGTAAGCCAGTTTTTTAATTTATTTTAAAACTGTAGAGAAAGATTACTAAAGTAGCATTGCGGAGCTGTATTAGTACATTTGCAACTTACATTTCGATTGAAAGTAAATGTTTTGCTGTGTACTATTTTAATTGAGAAAGGGATGGTTAGTTAAGGCAGTTATATATAATTTAAAAAAATATATTAAGGTAACTTGGGGGCATGAACCTTGAGTCACGTAACCGGTGTTAAAGGACTGGACCATAAAACAGGTAAACACTTTAAAATTTTCATGTTTACTCCACAAAATGTGTAAATATAGTTAGCAAACTCTTGAATATTTTCCAGAGCGAAAGTGAAAATGATTGGAATGAAAATATGTGCCGTGTGCGGAGTTAAAAGTAGTTTATCTTGTTCCAAATGCAAATTGAAGTATTATTGTTCGAGAGAACATCAGGAGACACACTGGACGGGACACAAGGAGGAGTGCTTGCCCATTCGTCTGAGAGTGGACACCGAAATTCGGAAGAAAGTGTACGTGGCCAAGAAAGATATCAAAGAAGGCCAAGTCATTTTCACCAACAGACCGTTTATGATTTTCCCAATTATACCGATTCAAGTGTCGATGGACAAAATGGAGAGGCGAGACAATATCAAGGTGTGTATGGGATGCTGCCAGGAAATTCCCCAAGAGGAAGTCAAAATATCTGAAGGTCTTGGCTACTTTAAACCAGTTCCAGAATGTTCGGTTTGCAAATGGCCCGTTTGTAACCAGATCTGTGCCAAGGTATGCAACTATTTATCTATCAGCTGATGCTGTGGGGCTATAAATCATTAGATTTTGCTTAGCAAAATGAAAATTTTAATGACCAACTAAAAACCAGAAGTATCACGAATGAAAACCCTAAATGTGCCACAGATATACGAGTTAACCAACTTTATGAGATATAGCCAAATAAATCTTTCCTCAATGTCACGAAAACTGAACTGTTTGTTTTATTAATTTATTAATTTTATGATGCTACGACAGTGTTGGCAAAATTTATGAAACGGCATTGTTTGTGAGTTGTGTATGAAAAAACTGAAGAATCGGGTAAAAGTGTAAAAGAACAGGTTTTAATTCTAGAAAATTACGAATAAAATTGACAATAGACAGACGACAGCTTAAATGACTTGACTCGACGATGATAACTATGAGACTGACTGATTTGGCAAAATACACTTACGTATATTGCATTTTACATAGAATTTGTTTAGAATATAGAATAATACTTATGCTTACATGACAACACAAAATTAGGTACTTGCACACTAAGGTTTAGTACATAAGTATTCTAGTAATAGGTACTCTAGTTTAATTTAACTTATGATAAATGCTTAGGTATCAAACATACCGGGCGCCTTGAAATAGTAATTTCAAAATAATATACTTAATTAGTTACAATTCATTTGAAATAGGTAATAACGATAACTTAGTTATAGGACGTTTCAATTCGCCTTCTGCAGTTTTGACAGTAACAACACGAACTAGTTTGTCTTGTCCAGGATGAAGAGTCACTAGCCGAGCCAATTTCCATTTCAGAGGTGGAAGGTTATCTTCTTTAATTAGAACTAAGTCTCCAATCTTGAGATTCTGCTGCTTAGTCCACCATTTGGGGCGTTGTTGTAGTCGGGATAGGTATTCCTTGCTCCAACGATGCCAAAAGTTTTGAAATAATTTCTGCGTCAGCTGCCAGCGGGATAAAGTGTTTAGTTTCAAAGTAGTGTAGTTTGGTTCCGGAACAGCTGTAAGTGAATTTCCAATCAAGAAGTGTCCAGGAGTAAGAGCACTCAAGTCGTTTGGATCACAAGATACAGATGTCAAAGGCCGGGAATTGAGGCAAGCTTCAATTTGCACCAAGACAGTCGTCAGTTCCTCGTAGGTAAGTGTGACATTACCTACTATTCTTCTTAAATGGTACTTCACAGATTTTATTCCAGCTTCCCAAAGACCACCGTATGCAGCATGAGAAGGAGGTGAGTAGTGCCACTGTATTCCCTCCTTGCTAAGATGTTTGGAAATTTTTTCATTTGCTTAAGAGGATTTCATCAATTTGATGAATTTCTTTAACTCATTATTAGCTCCAATGAAGTTTGTTCCGTTGTCGCTGAAGACATCTGTTGGTTTTCCACGACGAGCAACGAAACGTTTCAAGGCTGCCAAGAAGGAATCCGTAGTTAGGTCACTGACGAGTTCCAGATGGACAGCACGAGTGGAAAAACAGATGAAAAGTGCGACGTATCCTTTATAAACAGTACGTTTTCGGCTCTTCATTGTTTTCAGTGCAATTGGACCGCCATAGTCAATTCCACATTTCGAAAAGGGCTGAGAGGGTGTGATTCTTGAAATAGGTAAATCTCCCATCATCTGTTTGCATGTTGTTTTCAAATTACGATGACAGGTGATACATTTTTTCAAAGTAAAACGTATTATGTCTCTTGCTGATAAAATCCAAAACTTCTGTTGTACATTTGCAAGTACAAGTTGAGGACCAGCGTGAAGATATGCCAAATGATAGTAGTTGATTACTAATTTTGTGAATACATGATTTTTAGGTAACAAAATTGGATGCTTCTTCTCTGCCGGAAGTTCTGCATGACGAAGACGACCGCCAACGCGAAGAAGTCCAAATTCGTCCACGAATGGGCTAAGTGACAATATTTTACTCTTACTTGAAATATCTTTTCCATTTTTGAGAGCCTTGATTTCTTCAGTGAATGTTTGAGCCTGCACAATTTTGACCCAAAAATGTAGTGCTGAGTTCACTTCTGCAACAGTGAGAGGCCCAGATATTCCTTCAAGTTTTGTTTCATGTTTCGTGGTCATAACTTTGCATTTTCTTTGTTTACTTTTCAGTTTGGATGTTTCCCATTTGGATTTTAGATTTTTCACAAATCGAAAACAGAATGCAGTAATTCTGGTGAGTTGAGACAGCGACGAATATTTGCTCAGTAAAGTTGTATCGTACTTAACTGAGAGGTGAGCAGAAACTGTAACTTTTCTTTCCTCCAGTAAGATTTTACTGTTGTTGTTAGTACTTGCTATTAGATCTTCATTGTAAATACTTAAGATTTGTTGGTTGTTTATTTTCAGCCAATGTGGACCTTGCCACCACAATGGATGTTCATACAGCTGAGCTGGAGATATTCCCCGCGAAGCACAATCTGCTGGATTGTCTTCACTTCGCACGTGGTGCCAACAGTTGATTGGAAGTGATTCCTGGATCTCCGAGACTCGATTCGCCACAAACGTCTTCCACCGTTGGGGAGGAGAGGAGAGCCAAGCTAGGACTATTGTTGAATCCGTCCAACAGTGAACTTCTTCTATCGTCATTTTCAAGGTAAGTGTAGTTCTAACAGTTTTAATTATTCTTGATAGTAGTACAGCTCCACAAAGTTCCAATCGAGGCAACGAAATTTGCTTGGTAGGAGCCACTCTTGTTTTTCCAATGATTAAGTTAGTCTTGATATTTCCATTTGTATCTTCACAGCGAACGTAGACACAAGCGGAGTAAGCTTTTTCTGAGGCATCAGAAAATCCATGTAGTTGATATGTACAGTTTTCTGGAAAGCTAATACATCGTGGTATTTTTACTTTCTTGATTTCAGGTAGTTCTGTTTGATAGAGTTTCCATTCAGTAGCAATGTTTTCTGGGAGAGTCTCGTCCCAAGTTAGTGGAGATTTCCATAATTCTTGAAAAATTAACTTTGCTTTTATTGTTACAGGTGACAGCCATCCGAGCGGATCGAAAACCTTAGCTAGATCAGAAAGCAGCATTCGTTTTGTGATAATTTCCCGAATAGGAGGAGGAGTGACTTGGAATGAAAAGACATCCGTAGCAGGATTCCACTCTATTCCTAAAGTCTTGATGGAGTCATCTGTGTCAAATTTCAATGGAAGTTTTGTTTCCCGGAATTCAGGAGGCAAAGACTCAAGTAGTGTTGGAGAGTTGGAAGACCACTTTCGTAAGTTGAATCCTCCGTTTTTCATAACTTTTAAAATATCAGCTTGTAGCTTTAACGCTTGCTTTTCGGAATCAGCTCCGCTCATCATATCATCGACGTAGAAATCTTCTAAGATGACTTGAGCTGCTTCTGGAAATTCTTGCTTTGAATCCTCTGCTAATTGCTGGATACACTTAATTGCTTGATAAGGAGCACTTGAGGTTCCGTAAGTAACAGTTAACAGTTGATAATCTTTTATTTCTTCGTTTTCAGAATTTCTCCACACAATCCGTTGAAAGTCCACATCAGAAGGATGAACACGGATTTGCCGATACATTTTCCCGATGTCGGCAGTCAAGGCAATTGTGTGGATGCGAAAGCGAATCAGCAAGTTAATAAGATCGTCCTGGATTTTCGGTCCGATCATCAGTTTTTGATTTAAAGATACAGACGAGGAAGTTTTGGAAGAGGCATCGAATACAACACGAAATTTAGTTGTTGTACTGCTTTCCTTGAGAACAAAATGATGAGGTAAGTAACAGATTTGATTAGTTGGTTTTGCAATTTCTGTAGTAGGTACTTGTTGCATGTGACCAAGAGCTAGATATTCATCCATGAATTTCTGGTATTCATTTCTGTAATCTTCATTCAGAGCTAATCTTTTTTCTATGTATTTTAGGCGACGAACTGCAATTTCTCGGGAAGAGCCAAGTTCAGGAGAGTTTTCCTTGAAAGGTAGTCTCACAGTGAATCGTCCAGTGTCGTCCCTAGCGTAAGTAGCTTTGAAGTGTTCTTCACATTGCTTTTCTTCGGTAGTGTATAAAGTTTTGATAGGAGTATCTTCAATCTCCCAGAATTTTCGTAATGTAGCATCCAAGTTGCATTCAGAACAATTAACAGTTATTATTTGATTTCCAGGTGACTGTATTTTTCCGCCAAGGATCCAGCCAAGTAAAGTTTCCTGAGCAATTGGAGATCCTTTGGGTCCAACACGACGTCCACCTTTAGTCATTTCAAACACAACGTCGTTTCCCAGTAGAATGTCGATTCCTCCAGGCTTGTGATAGAATGGATCTGCCAGCTTGAGTCCATTTAAATGTTTCCAAGATTTCTGCATTATTGGAATATGAGGTAATTCTCCAGTGATCTTTTTTATTAGTAAAGCATCAAGATTAAAAGTTAAAAGATTGCGGCATGACATGGCATTCAGTTGAACTAATTTCTTTGAATTATCAATTGCAGTTGATCCAAGTCCAGTGATGGGGATACTAATTTTCTCAAACTTCAATCCAAGTCGTTGCACACATTTTTCAGTAATGAAATTAGCTTGGGAACCTCCATCCATCAATGCACGAACTGTTTGGTAACTTCCGTTGATATCTTTAACTTTTATGACAGCTGTCGAAAGCAATACTTGAGTTGTTCCACCTTCCTTTGCGAAGAGTGAATTCTTAACTTCATTTGATTTTTCTACTTTGTTTTCAGATTTACTCTTTTCCACGTGAAGAAGAGTATGATGTTGCTGTTCACATTTTCTGCATGTTCCAGCCTTGCAAGATTGAACTCCGTGATTTTTCCGAAGACAGTTAAAGCAAAGTTTGTGTTTCTTGACTTCACACAGCCGTTCAGAAACAGACATTTTCAGAAAGGTGTCACATTTATACATAAAATGATTACCGTTGCAAATTTCGCATGATTGCTTGAAATTGTTTTCCTTTAGTTGGTTTTCTGTAGTAGCATTCAAACTTGACTTTGATGTACTTTGATGTTCTTTTGGTTTTGATTTTCCAGATCCCGCTGCTGCTGTGACTCGAGCATGGTGATCCAGGAAAATGCTGAATTCCTTGAATGTGGGAAGAGAATTGTCCTTGCGAGATCTTTCCCATTGCAAACGAGATTCCGGATCCAGTTTGCGACTGATGATATTAATGATGAAAAGGTCACCCCACTGCTCTGGAGGGACTTGCATAACTTGAAGAGCTCGAACGCACTCCGTAGTCGTGTCAACAATCTTTCTGAGAGCCGCCGGAGAGTCCTGCTGAAGATTTTGTTGAGACATGAGACGATCCAGATGAGCTTTCACGATTTCACGTTTGTTTTGATACCGATTTTCCAAGATGTCCCAAGCAACTTGAAAATTGGCATCCGATACTTGAATGGATTGAATAAGGAGAGACGGTTCTCCTTTTACTGAAGCTTTAAGGTACTGCAGACGTTGTGCTCCACTGAGAGATTTGTTGTCAACGATCGTCGTCCTGAAGATATCACGATACGAGATCCACTGTTGAATGTCACCATGAAAGGTAAGTAATTCCAGCTTGGGTAGTTTAACATCTGCTGATGTCCGAACTGCTCCAGGCGTTGTCGAATTAGCATTTTCATTGACTATTTTTCTGAGTTTTAACTTAAGACTTTCCAAGCGATCGAGAATTGCCGTGAATTCTGCTTCTTCGACTTGAAATTCACCGTCTGTTGCAGCCTCCACACTAACATCGTCAAGTAAGTCATTTGTCTCCTCCTCTAATTTGTCCAATTTTTCAATGTACAAAATAGCTTTTTCCTTTTCTAGTGGATTAGCAGCGTTTTCCAAGTTCTCGACTCTGGTTAACCGTCCTTTCAGTGCTCGGCGACGTTTTCGGAGATCTTCCATTGTCGAAACAGGTTTTCACTACACAAAGTTCAATTTTCACTGTTGCAAGTTCAATTTACACAGGTTCTTCTTGATTTTCACGACTGGAAAATCACTTTTTCTAATCAGTTTTTCAAGGGACACAATTTTCTCACGAAGAAGACGGTGGTTTCCGGGTGGTACCAGAATATCCGCAGAGAAGGACCAAAATGTTTGTGAGTTGTGTATGAAAAAACTGAAGAATCGGGTAAAAGTGTAAAAGAACAGGTTTTAATTCTAGAAAATTACGAATAAAATTGACAATAGACAGACGACAGCTTAAATGACTTGACTCGACGATGATAACTATGAGACTGACTGATTTGGCAAAATACACTTACGTATATTGCATTTTACATAGAATTTGTTTAGAATATAGAATAATACTTATGCTTACATGACAACACAAAATTAGGTACTTACACACTAAGGTTTAGTACATAAGTATTCTAGTAATAGGTACTCTAGTTTAATTTAACTTATGATAAATGCTTAGGTATCAAACAGGCATGTCGTATAAAGTTTGTCAATCCATCTATATGTTGCACATTCAGGTTTTCGTTTGTGATACTTTCCGATTTTGAAGTTACCTTTAAATGGCAGCCTTTTCAATATATTTATTTTCTCAGAATGTCTTTGCTTTGTTTAAATTTTTACGCCAAATTTCATAGTATTCCCTGTTATTTATGTATATTGAGCGTTAGCATCATATAATTCTCGTGTCCCTTCCAACTTTAAGTCCATAGAAATACCCAATTTAACATTGAAAGTTCCTGATTGGTATCTTTAATAACTTCAAAATTAGATAGATAATTACAAATGTAATAATGTAGGGAGAGTCTCCGTTTCATTGGCTAAAGGTCTTGTTAAAGTTTTAATTTATCAATTGTGCTTTGACTAAAAAGTAATGTAGAAAAAGACAGTAGTATGAATTGAACGGAAACACCCTAAACTTGGTTCAGTTTCCATTCACATCTTCTTATGTTACTTTTTACTCAAAACAGAATTGTTAAATTTATAATTCAAAACTCGAATTCCTAGCTAATTAAACGGAACTTTCCCTACGGTATTACATTTGCATTTATTTATCTAATTCTGAAGTTATTGAAGACATAAATAGGGAACTTTTTCATTGTTAAATTGGGGATTTCTCTTCTCTTTAAATAATAGTTAATAGTTCATGATAAAAGAGCATTTGAGCTTATTTTGTGGTGAGAGTTGGGATAAATGCAGACTTATGGAATGTTTATTTGTGAACGCAGAATCCGTTTCATGCAGATTTGGAATGCAAAATCCTTGCTAAGCGAGTTGTCAAGGGTGGAACGATGCATTTGTACGAGGGCGATACAGAAATTCTTTACAACCGTTGCTCCGTGTTGCGGGCTTTACTGATGAAAGACATGTTTCCTGAAAAATGGCAAATGTTAATGGAAATAGCGATACAGAGTTTGCCCGAGATTCTCATCAACCAGCTCGACCAACAGAATCTTAAAGCTGCAATTACATTTATCAGAGACGAGTGCAAACAACTCCAGTTTGATAAAGACCTCATCTACAAAGTTTTCTGGACTTTACACTCCAATCTGGTTTTTGACCAACGATTACCATTTTGGTATTATTATTTTCGTTACACTTTTTTATTGCTAGATTTGTTTCATAAGTTAAATCCCAGGTCAATTAATAAAGATTTAATTTTTGTTTGTAGTGCAAAGCTGAGCAATATGGATCAATTTCTTTCTGACGGGTGTCTTTACAATATTGCTAGTAATTACTGCTGCGCGATAGACGACCCTGAGAGTACCACTCTGGAGAAAGTGGAGCGCCAATATTATGCATTGTCAGATATTACGAAGGGTGAAAGCTTGAAACTTCCGATTAATGCTGTGAAAGAGGTTGCTGGAACATTCCCCAGGAGACAAGCTGTTTTGCAAGCATCTGGAAGATCCTGCTCTTGCAAATTATGCAAAGATCACACTGAATTTGGAACTTACATGTCTGCCGTCATATGCATCGTTTGCAAACCGAAGTTTGGAAACGACTTGTCGGAGGAATTCAATCTAAACTTGAGTTACTCTTTACCCGTGGACCCACTCTGCTTGGAATCCTCTTGGAAATGCTATAAATTCGAAAAACATGTCAACCCAGAGAAAATTATTTGCATTATTAACAATTTGCTAGATGAATTTCGCCAAACTGATATGCAGTCGGTTTGGAACGTGCAGAAAGTCATGATTGATGCATCCACATTGAATGATCTGGTTAACCGTAGATTGATCGCCGCTAAAATTTCAAAATTAGTAACTTTAATTGGCAACTGTAATTAATTTTTTCCTAAATTTTTTAATTGTCGTTGTCGTGTACAGAAAAAGTTTTCTACTCGGCGTTTTCCAAATTGATGATTCTTAAAAGTAACGCAGTGCTATCTCGGGATTGTGGAGAGTTTTTGCCAGAAGTTTGCCAGAAATTCCTTTCAGACGTTTCTGAAAGGAATTCTCGAATTGTCACAAGAGGTCATCCTTTGATGAACGAAATAGTATGGGCTTTTAAATATTTCTTAATTTAACATAGAAACATTTAGCATTTACTTCCGATATAGTAATTAAGAAGTCTTAAACTCAGTAATGGTTTTATTAACTGAGGCTCATATAACATTATTTTAGGTTTTGGACAATATTATCCGACATTTAAATTATGCCGATTTGAAGAGCCTACGTCAGGTTTGTTATAAGTGGTACAATGTCTCTGACTACAAGTTTTGGGAATTGTCCAGGATTAAAGTTGCAATGGAGATCTGCAACTTGTCAGCAGATGAGTTGGAAGAACGTGTCGGTGAATTAGCTGAGAAAAACAATTTGTTAATTGACACTTTTGAAAATATGTTTCCATCGCCTGCAGAATTGCGTACAGATGAAATCCTATTTAGAGGTCATATTAACGTACGAACATTGGATTACTTTTTGAAGGAGCGAAGAATAAACACTTTGACAAAACTTTATTTCCTGTACTTCTGTGAGCCCACTAAGAAATGCATAGACCTAAATAGCTATCGCATCCAAAATTTAACAACGTTAAAAATCTACGCTAACGGAAGCAAATTCACGGTTTCCTTTGAAATGTTAGCCAACATTCGAAAGTTATATTTGGATGGATGTACTATTCTTCTGAATGGAAAAATTGCCCCTGAGGTACTGGCTTTAAGGGACTGCAGTGTGTCCCGTGAAGGAACTCAATTTGAGCCGGGAGTCCACCAAAATGGAAACCCTCAAAATTTATTAATCAACGAGTTTGTCGACATGTGCAACATAAATAAACTACTTCTACAACTTACTTTTCAGAGGTTGGATGTTGGAAGCGGTGAGAAAGAGTTGGATTGTCTTGCTTTGGGAGGTGTGGACCTAGTAAATCTGGACAATAGTCAGTGGAAGTCAAATATTGTTGATATCCAGGGTTGTACTTGCATTGGAGACAAAATGGAAATCAAGGCAATTCCCCGTCTGAATATTGATCACCCCGTCTTTCTAGAATCTATGCCGGAAAACCTTGAACATCTTGGCTTTCATATTTATCGAACTTTCTCTACTCGTCATCAAATTCAACCATTAATATTCGAGTATCAAATATTAAAATCGTTATCCATCAGTATTTTCGGAACGTTTGATTTTGCAATTTTGGACTTTTCAAATTGCACTTCGTTAATTAATTTTCAACTCATTTCTAGTTCAAGAGTTTACGAAATGGATTTCAACCAAATAATTTTACCGAACTGCATTAAAAACGTGAAACTGGACAATGTCTTTCCAAACACAGATGTTCCTTGGCAATTGGATACTCTTATTTTATACAAGTACCCGTTTTCATGGCTAGAACGTGTCTTACGCCATTTTACAACAGACACACTTGTAATAGAGTTACAGTTCACCTATCAATTGGAGCGCGAGGAAGACTTAGTGTCTATTGTAAATCGTTGGAGGAATAGTAGTATTCAACAACTTGCTTTTGGAAGCATTAGTTGGCCAAATGCAACTTTCTACCCTGAATTTCGTAATAATGTTGATGAAATAGGACGATACTTTTTGTTCACCGATAAGAGTAGAAATGGGAGAGGAGTTGTTGTTAATTGTGAAAGATTTAAAAGTTTGAGTAGCCTTAATGTGGAGAAAGACTTAATGCGCAATGCGAATGTGAGATTATAATTTTTTGCCAAAAGAGGAATGCGAAGATAATGAATTTTCGAGGTATATTTAAATACAACCTTGGTTAACCTAAAGTAAGTAAATAAAATAAAATAATAGTTTAGAAGTAATCGCAACAATAATCTTTGTCCTAGAATAAATTGTATACAGTATCTAGTTAAATTCATTTCGGAATGCAGGGAATAATAATAATGTCAATAGGAATTAGTAAGTAACTAAAGTAAGTGATAAAAAATGTATGTAGTCCGTAAGTCAAAAAGTAATAAACCATTCAACCAATGCACTTAATGAAGTAGCAGAAGCGACACATATGTCCTCTGAACCGTAGCAACACAATAGAAAAATTTTAAGTATATGTATCGAAGCGTTCAAGAGTTATAACACCTCAATTCGGTGCTAAAAATGCACCTCAATTTTCCCATAGACAAAAGTTAGATGACATAAGTAGTAAGAATGCACCACTTACGCCACCTATCTTTTCTCTATAGAACTTTCCAGCTACACAACACTTTTAGCCCTGTGTTAAGTTTGAGGACACAGGGTGTAACAAATATTGACAAAAATAAAAATCATCAAAAAAGCACTTTAACGCAATTATTAATTATACGTCGTTACCGAACATCAGAAAGCGCGCTGGAGCGCTGCAGGCTCCATTTTGACCCATAAAAATAACATTAAGCCCTCCACGCTTTACTAAAATTTTTAAAATGCGTTCCCATTAGTAGTCTAAATCTTTTTATTTTTATAAGCCAGAATGGAGCCTATATTGTGTGCGCACGCTTTCTGAGGATCGGTTACACCGTATAATTGCGTTAAAGTCAATTTTAAAATTTTATACGGTGAAGACCGTATTTTAAAATTTTTCAATATTTGGTACACCCTGTGTCCTCAAACTTAACGTTTTTAGTAATACATGGAATTCTAGGCTCTATATTAATCAATTTTTTTAGTTGATGTTATTTATCGATCACACCCATTTTCGCAGGGGACCTTCCTCGGGACCCCTAGAACATACACAAAAAGTTTTAGCGAATTATATTAAACCGTTCAGGAGTTATAGAGCCAACAGACAGACAGACAGACAGACAGACAGACAGACAGACAGATTGTGAAGGGCATTATTATAAAGTAGCTTCCGCTACTTAATAATGTAAGAAGTCATAATGACATAAACTAATCTTCATTCCTAAGTAATTTCCGTATGTTTAACCCTAAATTCATGTAAATAAAAAGTTGCACTGATTTTTTGATTTGATGGTGGGCAGATGATTGCAAAAAAACGACAAATTAATTGCGGAAGTAATTTCGCAAGACAAACTTGACTCTTTCCAAAATATATTATTAGGTCAACTAAAACAATCACCACATTTTTTTGTTTATTCTTGAATTTTCATCATTGCAATTAGGTCCCCCGGAAAAATATGCATGCAAACAGGAAAAACATGTAAACTTTTGACAGAATAATTTATTTCAGTACTAAGCTACGTTTTTCCTGAATATTAAAATACCTTTTTGGTACCCGTTTATAATTTGCAGTAGTAAAATCATCATTGGTTTTAAATAACGTTGGTATGCAACATTCAATATTCATTGGTACTTGTTAGGACAGGATGATCGGTAACATTAGAAAAATAGTTTAGGATTAGAAACGGATAATCACAAAAATACTATTGATTAATACTAATTGCATTTCAATACAGTTAGATAAATATACATTATCATAGATTTAAGTTTTGTAAACACCGTGCAAAGTTTGGCAATATTTCTGCTTTAAAGAATACTGAAAGGACGCTGAACTCTTTTTGCGAAAACGGCCCCTTTATCACTTTTTGGAGGAGTGCAAGCAAATCCTTTGCAGTTCTCGAAGACGTAAAGTCGCATTTTTCTTGAAAAACTTGCGAGAGCCAAGATTCCTCAATATTTTGCAATTTTTGTAGCTCCCAAGGGAATTTTCCCAATGTCATTCGTGGGGTCGGATTAGTTTTTATAAAGTTTAATTTCAAATGGCAATGTGTAATAAATTGCATTAATCCAGTTATTAGTAAGTCATAATTACATAAACTAATCCAAAGTAGTACTTCCCGTTTAGTTAAAAACTTCTTTAAATAAAATGTTACTGTTATAATGCATTTTCGTTATCAATAAGCATGTTTGAGCAGATTGATGCAGCAAGGGACACTTTTATCGTATAACTAATTTTGCATGACGGCGTTGGCTCTTTCCAACCTGCTGTATCAATTAGGTCAACAAACAGCATATTTCCTCTTTAATTACCCTTGAATTTCTTTTGTAGTATAACAATTCTTTTCTGCTTAGATTAGGAGCAAAATAGAATATATTGTATTTTATATATTTATATATATTTATTTATACATTTATATATTTATATATATTTATTTATACATTTATATATTTATATATATTTATTTATACATTTATATATTTATATATATTTATTTATACATTTATATATTTATATATATTTATTTATACATTTATATATTTATATATATTTATTTATACATTTATATATTTATATATATTTATTTATACATTTATATATTTATATATATTTATTTATACATTTATATATTTATATATATTTATTTATATATTTATATATATTTATTTATACATTTATATATTTATATATATTTATTTATACATTTATATATTTATATGTATTTATTTATACATTTATATATTTATATATATTTATTTATACATTTATATATTTATATATATTTATTTATACATTTATATATTTATATATATTTATTTATACATTTATATATTTATATATATTTATTTATACATTTATATATTTATATATATTTATTTATACATTTATATATTTATATATATTTATTTATACATGTATATATATTCATTTATATATTTATATTTATATATTTATTTCTATATTTCTATATTTATATTTTATATATATTTATTTCTATATTTCTATATTCATATTTTATACATTCTACTTTGCTATATATTCCATTCTATTACTAAAGGGATACTATTGAATTCATGAATGAGCATTATATTTTGAGAATAGATTCTATGACTATTAAGTTACCATACCACATTATTTTAAAGGTTTGTCATGCTTCTCAAACTCGGTGCAAAATAGATTTAGGTTAAATTAGGTATCACATTGGAAATTTATATGGGATTGCAGACGTCATTATATATGGACGCTCCCTACCTATGTCCCACGTGAAGTAATTCCTTTCGTTGAGAATATTTCCAAGTTTCAAGGAAGAATATTTGCCACTCAAGATTTGACTTTGTTAAAGGAGACTCATGTCGCGCGCTTTCTGCTTCCAATCTCCAGAATATCCATACATTTTCCAGCAATTTTTAACTTTTGTACTTATAAATAAAGGTAAGTTTTTTAAATTTCACTTAAAACTACAGAAAAAGATCTGTAAAGTAGTATTGTGGAGTTGTAGTACATTGCAACTTACATTTCGATTGAAAGTAAATGTTTTGCTGCGTGTTTTAATTGATGAATTTAGGAATGGTTAGTTAAATCAGTTTATAATTTTAACAAAATGTTATTAAGGTAACTTGGGGGCGTGAACCTTGAGTCACGTAACCGGGCGGGGTCAAAGAACTGGAACGTAAAGCAGGTAAGCACTTTAAGAGTGTCATGTTTATTCCAAAAAATGCGTAAATATAGTTAACAAACTCTTGAATATTTTCCAGAACGAAAGTGAAAATGAATGGAAGGAAAATGTGTGCCGTGTGTGGAGTGAAAAGTAGTTTATCTTGTTCCAAATGCAAATTGAAGTATTATTGTTCGAGAGAACATCAGGAGACACACTGGACGGGACACAAGGAGGAGTGCTTGCCCATTCGTCTGAGAGTGGACACCGAAATTCGGAAGAAAGTGTACGTGGCCAAGAAAGATATCAAAGAAGGCCAAGTCATTTTCACCAACAGACCGTTTATGATTTTCCCAATTATACCGATTGAAGTGTCGATGGACAAAATGCAAAGGCGACACAATATCAAGGTGTGTATGGGATGCTGCCAGGAAATTCCCCAAGAGGAAGTCAAACTATCTGAAGGTCTTGGCTACTTTAAACCAGTTCCAGAATGTTCGGTTTGCAAATGGCCCGTTTGTAACCAAATCTGTGCCAAGGTATGCAACTAATTATCTACCAACTGATGCTCTTGTGCTATAAATTACTAGAATTTAATTGGAGAAATGAAAATTTACGTGCACCACCAAAAAAACTAACTATTACAAATGAAAAACCTGAATGTGCCACCTATATATGAATTAAGCAACTCTATGTGAAATAGCCAGATAAATCCTTACTCATGCCACCAAAACTGAACTGTTTGTTTTATTAATTTATTAATTTTATGATTTTATGTATGACAATGTTGGTAAAATTTCTAAAACTTGAAGCAATTCAGTTTAAAAGGTAGCCGGGTCAATTTTTCTGGCACTAAGGAAAGATTTATATGGCTACAATGGCTATGTCGAATAAAGTTTGTCAATTCATATTTATGCTATGCATTCAGGTTTTCGTTGATGCTTTCAGATTTTTGATGGTACTTTTAAATGGCAGCCTTTTAATTTATTTATTGTCTCAGAATGTTTTTGCTTTAAATTAATTTTTTACGAAGCAAAAGTAATTCAAATATCGTCCTGCCGCTTTTTATCTCGCCAGCACCGAAGTTTCAGAGACAATAAAGGACCATTTTTCAGAGAGGTCATTCTTTAAAATAACGTCATATCACTTTTTGAGATTCTGAAATCGTTGTCAATCCTTTAGAAGTTTCCATTTGTCAATTACGGTGCTACTGAACTTTTGGAAAGGAATTTGGTACTTGCGAGATGAAAAGCGACACGTCGATATTTGAATCCCTTTTGCGGTCATTTCATAAGTTATAAGTATCTTGATAGTGTTAGAAGAGCAGGGGGAGTCACACGGATTACTAATGATCAGTTTTAAGTGACAGAATAACAATAATCCTAAGGTTTAAATATTCGTATAAAAATGTAGAACAATATAATGAATTATTCCGCTTTAAAATTCAGAAGAATCTTTCACTTTTTTCAGAAGAATGGCTGGTGTAAGCGAACCCGAAGAGATATGTTGATGAAAATTTGGGTTTCAATGTAACTTTTTTCTCTCTTTCAAACGGTGTCAACGGTTTTTCTGTGCTACTTCTACTTCCAGTTCCACCGCTATAAATATATACCTTCGTTCTGTTACACCCTGTATATTGCGCGTTAGCAGCATATAATTCTCGTGCCCCTCCCACCTTAAAGTCACCAGTTTACCACTGAAAAAGTTCCTGATTCATATCTTTAAGAACTTCAAAATTGGATAAATTAATACAAATGTAACAAAGTGGGCAAGTCTCCGTTTCATTAACTGAAGGCGACTTTAGTTTTACATTTTTTTGAGTAAAAATTAATTAAAAAGACAGTAGCATGAATTGAACCGAAACACACTTTCTTTAATTACCTTTTAATCAAAACACAATTTATAAATTTAAAATTCAACACTTGAATTCCTAGTTAATGAAAGGGAGACTTTCCTACATTATTACATTTACATTTATGTACCTAATTCTGAAGTTAATAAAGATATAAATTGCGGAAATTTTTCATTGTTAAATTGGGGATTTCTCTTGTCCATAAATAATATTTCATGATAAAAGAGAATTTGCATTTTAGCTTATTTTGTGGTTGGTATAAATACGAATCTAATAGAATGTTTATTTTTTGTGAACGCAGAATCCGTTTCATGCAGATTTGGAATGCAAAATCCTTGCTAAGCGAGTTGTCAAGGGTGGAACGATATTTTCGAACGACGACGATACAGAAATTCTTTACAACGGTTGCTCCGTGTTGCGGGCTTTGCTGATGAAAGACACGTTTCCTGAAAAATGGCAAATGTTAATGGAAATGCCGATGCAGAGTTTGCCTGAGATTCTCAACAACCAGCTCGGTCAACAGAAACTCAAATCTGCAATTAGTACATTTATCAGAGACGAGTGCAAACAACTCCAGTTTGACAAAGACCTCATCTACAAAGTTTACTGGACTTTACACGCCAATCTGGTTTTTGACCAACGATTTCCATTTTGGTATTCATATTTTCAACACACTTTTTTATTGCTAGACTTGTTTCATAAGTTAAAGCTCAGGCTTATTAATAAGGATTTAATTTTTGTTTGTAGTGCAAAGCTAGGCAATATGGATCAATTTCTTTCTGACGGGTTTCTTTACAACATTGCAAGTAATTACTGCTACGCGATTGACGACCCTGAGAGTACCACTCTGGAGAAAGTCGAGCGCCACTATTATGCATTGTCAGATATTGCGAAAGGTGAAAGCTTGAAACTTCCGATTAATGCTGTGAAAGAGGTTCCCGGAAAATTTCCTAGGGAACAATCAATTTTGCAAGCATGTGGAATATCCTGTTTTTGCAAATTATGCAAAGATCTCACTGAATTTGGAACTGACATGTCTGCCATCAGATGCATCGTTTGCAAACCGAAGTTTGGAAATGACTTGTCGGAGGAATTCAGTCCCAACTTGAGTTACTTGCTACCCGTGGACCCACTTTGCTTGGAATCCTCTTGGAAATGCTACAAATCCGAAAAACATGTCAAACCAGAAAAAATTATTTGCAGTACTAACAATTTGATAGATGAATTTCGGCAAATTGATATGCAAACGGTTTGGAAAGTGCAGAAAGTCATGATTGATGCTTCCGCATTGAATACTAAGAACAACGATAGATTGACCGCCAACCAATTGTCTTCCCTCAACAATTCTGTGGACGATATCACAAATAAGATGTTACCAGCGCTGGCAAAGATGATGATCCAGCCCGAGGGACAGTTGTTTCGGAATCATTACATTTTAATCCGGGAACAGCAGGCCTACCTAAAATATCTGTACTTCTATTTGTGCTTAAATCGTGCCGAGGAATTCGTTCCAAAGAATCTTTTACTGCAAGAAGTTCATAAATATGCCTTCACTCCAGGATTCAAGTTTGTTGCTCCTTCACCGGATAATTGGTTGGAACTTAATAAAGAACTCTGGAAAGGATCCTCAGTGTTGCTTGGAGTTTGTCAGAAGATTTATGAGGATTTGTCTCTGTCATCAGGTAAAATATCAAAATTAGTAATTTTAATTAGCAACTCTAATTTTTTCTTAAATTTTTTAATTGTCGTTGTCGTGTACAGAAAGAGTTTTCTACTTGGCGTTTTCCAAATTGATGATTCTTAAAAGTAACGCAGTGCTATCTCGGGATTATGGAGAGTTTTTGCCAGGAGTTTGCCAGAAATTCCTTTCAGACGTTTCTGAAAGGAATTGTCGAATTGTAACAACAGGTGATCCTCTAATGAATGAAATAGTACGGACTTTTAAATATTTCTTTATATAAAATACAAACATTTACTTCTGATATAATTAGAACTCGTTTAACTCAGTAATGATTTTATTAACTGAGGCACGTATAATATTATTTTAGGTTTTGGACAATATTATCCGACATTTAAATTATGTCGATTTGAAGAACCTACGTCAGGTGTGTTGGAAATGGTACAATGTCTCTGACTACAAGTTTTGGAAATTGTCGAGGATTAAAGTTGCAACGGAGAGCTGCACCTTGCCAGCAGATGAGTTGGAACAACGTGTCGGTGAATTAAATGACGAAAGCACAATGCTGCTTGACACCTTTGAAAGTACGTTTCCGTCGCCCGCTGGATTTCCCACAAATGAAATCCTATTTAGAGGTTACATTAACCAAAGAACATTGGATTACTTTTGGAAGGAGCGAGAGTCTTCAACTTTGACAAAAGTTTATTTTATATTCGTCTGTGATCCCACTAAGAAATGCATAGACCTAAATCGCTATCCCTTCCAAAATTTAAAAACGTTAATAATCTACGCTTACGAATGCAAAATCACGGTTTCCTTTGAAATGTTAGTCAACATTCGAAACTTACGTTTGGATGGATGTACTATTATTCTGAATGGAATAATTGCCCCTGAGGAACTGGATTTAAGGGACTGCAGTGTGTCCCTTGAAGGAAATCAATTTGAGCCGGGGGTCTACCAAAATGTAAACCCTGAAAATTTATTAATCAACGAATTTGTAGACATGTGCAAAATGAAGAAATTAATCTTGCAAGATACTTTTAAGAGTTTGGATGTTGAAAGCGGTAGGAATGAGATGGAGTATCTTTTTTTGGGAGGTGTGGATATAGTAGGTCTGGGCAATAGTCAGTGGAAGTCAAATTATGTGGCTATCCAGGGTTGTGATTGCATTGGAGACAAAATGGAAATCAAGGCAATTCCCCGTTTGAATATTGATCACCCCGTCTATCTAGAATCTCTGCCGAAAAACCTTGAACATCTTGGCTTTCGTATTTATCAATCTTTCTCTACTCTTCATCAACTTCAACCATTAATATTCGAGTATCAAATATTAAAATCATTATCCATCAGTATTTCCGGAACGTTTGATTTCGCAATTTTGGACTTTTCAATTTGCACTTCGTTGGTTGATTTTCGACTCGCAAATTCTTCAGGTGTTTACCAAATGGATTTCAACCAAATAATTTTACCGAACTGCATTAAAAACGTGAAACTGGGCAATGTCCGTATAAACACTGATGTTCCTTGGCAATTGGATACTCTGATTTTGGACGAATATCCGCTTTCATCCGTAGAAGGTATCTTACGCCACTTTACAACAGCCAAACTTGTAATAAAGTTAAAGTTCCAGTTGAGCCATCAATTTGAGCGCGAGGAAGATTTAGTGTCTATTGTAAATCATTGGAGGAATAGTAATATTGAACAACTTGCTTTTGGAAGCATTAATTGGCCAAATGCAACTTTCTACATTGAATTTCGTAGTAATGTTGATGAAATAGGACAATACTTTTTGTTCACCGATAAGAGTAGGAATGGAAGAGGAGAAGCAATTGATTTTCAAAGATTTGAAAGTCTGAGTATCCTTAAAGTGAGGAAGGAAGGACTTATTGCGCAATGCGGGATTAATGTGAGGTTATAATTATTTGGCGAAAGAGGAATAGAAAGATAATGTATTTTCGTGGTATATTTAAATGCAAGCTAATTTAATTAAGCTCATGTAAGTAAACAGGTAAATAAATAAATAGTTTAAAGTATTCGTAACAAAAGCAATAATGTTTGTCCTAGAATTAATTTTATTCAGTATCATTACTTAAATTCATTTCGGAATGTGGTGAATAGGTATGGAATAATAATAATTACAATAGCAATAAGTAACTAAAGTACCTAAGTAAAAAAGTAATTTCCGTATGTCACAGTAAATTCTTGAAAATAAAAAGTTGCACTGCTTTGTTGATTTGATGTTGGGGCAGATGATTGTAACAAAAGGACAAATTAATTTGCAGAAGTAATTTCGCATGACAAACTTGACTCTTTCATATCTATGTTATTAGGTCAACTAAAACTATCATCACATTTTCTTGTTTACCCTTTAATTTTCATCATTGCTATCAAGTCCCCAGGAAACATATTCAAGCAAACAGGAAATACTTTTGACAGAGCAAATAAATTATTTCATACTAAGTTATGTAATAATCATGAAGAATATAATGCAAATATTTCTAAATAATACATTTTCTTGGGTTATTAATCACTTCGAACTTTTGCTGATTATTAAAATACCATTTTGGTACCCGTCTACTATTTGCAGTAGTAAAATCATCATTGGTTTTAAATAACGTTGGTGTACAACATTCAATATTCATTGGTACTCGTTCGGACAGGATGATCGGTAACATTAGAAAAATAATTTAGTATTAGAAACGGATGATCACAAAAATACTATTGATTAATACTAATTGCATTTCAATATAGTTAGATAAATATACATTATTATAGATTTAAGTATTGTAAGCACCGTGCAAATTTTTGCAATATTTCTACTTTTAAAGAATACTGAAAGGACGCTGAACTCTTTTTGCGAAAACGGCCCCTTTATCACTTTTTGGAGGAGTGCAGGCAATTCCTTTGCAGTTCTCGAAGACGTAAAACTCCGCTTTCTCTTGAACAACTTGCGAGAGCGAAGATTCTTCAATAGTTGCCAATTTTTGTTGCTCCCATGGAAACTTTCCCAATGTCATCCGTTGGGTCGGATTATTTTTTATAAAATCTACCAACGTAGTAATCACTTCAGGATTATCTGCTAATCTGAAACTCATTTGTGAAGTGATGATATGTTTTGGTTTCAATATTTTTTGGATCTCGTCCAAAAGATTTGCAAAATCGTCAACTTTGAAAAGCGAGAAGGTTAATGTTTCTAAAACACCATCGGTTCTTTCCCCTGTTAATGTAGTTGCATTTATGATTTTCATTTCGGTGACACTTTTCGGAATCAAGTCGGCATTCAAAGCAGCAGGAAGTGCGCATTTCAACTCTATGTAATCCAAGTTGTGTAAGTTGACCGGAGTTGTGCTCGTGTTGATAAAATACTGGAAATTCCGACAGTACAACTTCTCCAGAGTTTCTGGAAGATAAGAAATATTAATTTCGGAGGCAGAAGCAATCAAATTCTTAATTCTCAAGTTTTTCACGTTGTCCTCCAATTGAAACGTTGCAGTGTTTATGGTCCATCGAGAATTTTCTTGATTATTCATATTTTTTGTCGAATAAATTCGGAATTCGTCCAAAGTGATTTCTTCTTTGCTCATGTCTACTTTGTACATTTGTCCAAAAATTGTCAATTTCTTGACAGTTTTTAAATCAAAGTAATTATTCACTGTTGTTTCTTCTTCCTCGTTTCCATTTACTACGAATGTAGCATTTTCCAATGAAATTTCCTTCAATGCTAGTTTTTCTCCACAGTATATTAGTTTGCAATCTTTCAATTCGAGAAACTTCAAAGAAGTTAGTTTGTCCATCGGCATAGAGATCGCAGGATAATCAGAAAATGTTCGGATGGACAATTTTCTTAACGACGGAGAAATCATTGGACTGAAATCATATTCTTTTAATTTATTTCCCCTCTCGTCTACAAATGTAGGCCTTTCCAGTGATAAGTCTGTAATAAACTTGCCAAATCCATTGCTGAAAAATTCGCAAAGAACATCTGTTTTCCATGGAATGGGACCGATGAATGTCACTGCAGTAAATGGAATGTTGCAATCAGCCATAATCCATTTGAAAAACGAATTTATATCAGCTGGAACTTTTCTGATAGTTTCTCCTTCTTCATTCTCCTCGTACTCAACATTATTTCCCCCCTCAACAAGAACCAATTTTTGTCGAACGGGAACGAAATTTATTCTTGCTTTGGCTCTGAAACAAACTTCGGATGCATTCTTCCATTCCCAACAAACACTCCGAAACTGTTTAATGCCAGCCACACCAAGAAAGTCACAAATTTTACGAAGGATCTAGGAAAATAAAGCGTAAAGAAGATTTAAAGATTTTAGATATGTTCCTCGACAATTCTAGTTTTGTATTGTTATAAAAGAAGAGTGATTTATACAGCTTAACAGTTTAATTACTGATGATACTTAAAAGCTTTCTGAATATTTTGAAATTAAAAACAATTAACAAAACACAATATAAACAAAAGTTAACACCCATATTTAAATATGTACCTAAAATAAAATTTGTACTGAATTAATAAATTAAGCAAATAATTATAAAATATATTTACCAGATCGTTTCTGAAAACTCTTTCTGCATATTGTGTACTGCAAAGATTGCCTTCGGTGCCACTCCCAGGTACTTCACTTTCAACAACAGCAAAGTCCATTTTCTCGATTTGTAACGAAAGTGCAACAGTTTTGACAGAAGTATTGCTACTCTATTTTAAAAATGATGTAACTTTAACTACAAGTTTGAGTTGTCCAACAATTTATTTATTTCCACTGAAATAAAAACTGTAATTTAAATTACTTAAAAATTTGTTATATTCTTACCTCCTTCAAGGGTATTTTTTAGATAATTATAAAAATATACTTGTACTAATAAGTCCAATGATTGTCAAGTGTCCCGGCAGTTTAAGTTTTCGGCACCAAGTGACGTAATCATCATATTACTTCTTATCGCGGAGGTTTCGTTGGTGTGTCAATACACCCCAACTGCAAGTGTATTTCTTGCTGTATTTGTCCGTTTTCTCTGCTTCTATTCCAGTTAAAGGGTTTTCATTTTATTTCTTTCCCAACAAAACATTTTTAACTTATTTTAGCACACGTTTCAATTTTTCTGACGAAATGGTTAAAAATAGTGAAAAGTGTTCTTAAATATACACATTTAAAAAATCCAAGTAATACGAACAAAGTTAAATTTTATTTTCTAGTTCAGTTGTCTTCAAATGAAATTTCCGCCCTAATGTTATTTTAATAGTAGTAAATTTCACAGTTGTAATACATTTAAATAGTGCACTTTGGTTATTAATCACTAAAAAAGTATAAATTTCTTAGATATTTCTATGCAGACTTCTTGTGTAGTAGCATTTTACATTGCAGCATGTACTTACTTAGTACTTATAATGTTTGATTAGTCAACCTACATATTAATGGTGCTTCTATGGTGTAAATTTGCAATTAATGTTATCACATAATTAAGTCGTTTATAAATTGAGTGCATTATTGCATTATTATTGAGTTCAAAGTTCAAGTGAATGTCAATTCTAAACAATATCTAAAATAGTTTACATACAAAAAATATTTATTATGTTTTGCAAATTTGCAGTATCCTTTGGATAACATTAATTAAATTCTAGCGTCTCAATTTAACAAACTCTTAATTTTGCCAGAAACCACTTTTGCCCTACACAACTTTACTCATTAGCCAGTGACCTCTCGAACACTGTAAAGGAATCCTAGCAAGTGGTCCCAAATTTGCGAAAACAGACCCTTTATCGTCTTTTGGTGGAGTGTAAGGCAATTCCTCTACAGTTCTCGAAAACGTAAACCTCTGCTACCTCATCAACAATTTTCCAGAGAGAAGATTCCTCAACGGTTTTCAATTTCTGCAGGTTCCATCGGAATTTTCCCATTGTAATTCGTTGGCCCGGATTATTTTTTATAAACTTCACCAGTCTATCAATAATGTCAGGTTTCTCTGCAAGATTGAAATTCATTTGGGGCGCCATGATGTGTTTCGGTTTTAATATTTTTTGAATGTCGCTCAAAATGTTGATTAAATCATTCGTTCTAAAATGTGTCAGGGTTAATGTTTCTAGAGTGCCATTGGTTCTTTCCCCTTTTAGTTTACATACGCCTACAATTTTAATTTCGGACACACTTTTCGGAATCAAGTCGGCATTCAAAACTGCGGGAGGACTGCATTTCAACTCCATATATTCCAACTTGTGTAAATTGACCAGAGTTGTGCTAGTGTTAATAAAATTCTGGAAATTCCAACAGTATAACTTTTCCAAAGTCTCTGGAAGATACGAAATGTTAATTTCTTCAGAACCCATGACAATCAAATTCTTAATTTTCAGGTTCTTCAAGTTATCCTCCAATGCAAACATTGCAGTGTTTATCGTCCATCGAGAATTTTCATGGTTAATCATATTTTTTGTAGAAAAAATTCTGAATTCGTCCAAAGCGACTTCTTCTTTGTTTATGTCCACTGTGTACGCATATTCTAAAAGTGTCAATTTTTTGATAAATTTCAAATCAAAGTAATTATTCACAACTGTTTCTTCTTCTTCGTTTCCATTTACCACAAATGTAACATTATACAAGGCAATTTCCTTCATTGCAAGTTTTTCTTCGCAGTATATTAATTTGCAATCTCTTAATTCAAGAATATCCACAGAGGAGAGTTTATCCATCGAGACAGATATCACAGTGTTGTGAACAGAATTTCTTCGGATGGACAATTTTCTTATAGACGGAGAAATCATTGGACTGATATCAAATTCTTCTAATTTATTTCCTCCCTCATTAACAAATGTTGGACAGTCGAGTGATAAGTCTGTAATAAATCTTCCCAATCCATTGTTAAAATATTCGCAAAGGTTATCTGTTTTCCATGGCATAGTATCGAGGAATGTCACAGCTGTAAATGGAATGTTACAATCACCCATAATCCATTTGCAAAACGAATTTAAGTCTGCTGGAACTTTTCTGATAGTTTCTTCATTCTTCTCGTACTCAACGTTATCACTCCCCTCAATTACAACTAAATTGTGTTTATAATAAGAAAAATGTATTCTTGCTTTGGCTCTGAAACAAACTTCGGATGCATTCTTCCAGTCCCAACAAACACTCCGAAATTGCTTAATGCCAGCTACATCAAGAAAGTCACAAATTCTACGAAGGATCTAGGAAAATAAAGCAAAAATTAAGATTTTGGATTTTTCCTCGATAATTCTAGATGTGTAGTATAGTTTTATTACAGCTTAACTGTTTAATTACTGATATTAGATAAAAATTCTTAAAATGTATTTAAATTAAACTGATTAAGAAACCTCATTATACATATAAAAGTTAACACCCATTTAAATATTTCCATTAAATAATTAATATATTTAATTAATGAATTAAGCGATTAATTTTAAAGTATATTTACAAGATCGTTTCTGAAAACTCTTTCTGTATATTGTGTAGTGCAAAGGCTGCTTTCAGGTGTTCCGCTTCGATAACATCAAGTCCATTTCTCGTTTGTATAATGAAATGCAATAGATTAGACAGAAAATTGCTTCTCTACATTAAAAATGGTGCATTTACTGCAATTTGAATTTACAAAAGAATTTACTTTATTCGACTGAATAATAATGTGTTTCATTTACTAAAACTTAGTTCTATTTTACCTCCAAGGTATTTGATAAAATATAAAAATTGCTTGACAATAAGTCATGATTGTCAAGGTTGCCGGATTTAAACTATCGGCACAAGTGACTCATATCACATATTTCTTTGGTGTCATGACACCCCAACAGCAAGTGTATTTCATGTTGCATTGTCAATTTTCTCTAGTTCTATACATTATGGGTTTAATTTTAATCTTTCCTGCTAAATACCATTTGAACGAATTCTTAGATTGCCTAAATATAAAACTTCTTAGGACTAGTAAATCCGTATATCTACTTTTTCTTCAAAATCACAGAATTCTTGATATATAATATTAACCGCATTTGGTTTTTAAATGCAATCCATTTTAAGTTTACTTTCTGGCCATGCAACAATATAAATACAGTCGAAGTAAATACAAAAGTGAACGAATAAAGTAAATCGCGTAGTTTCTACTTCTGTCTTCAGAGGCTTTACTAAAACTGTTTATGATACTTCATTTCAGTACCAATGTTATTACAATAATCATAAATTATACAGTTGTAAAACAATTAAATGCTACACTTGGGTTAATAATAACTTAGAAATTTTGTTGCACAGTAAAATTCTTTCTTGCAGTCTGTTCACTATTTACAGTATCACAACTATCCCACATAATACATCCTTTGTACAAAATATTAGTAATTATCAAAATAAGTTTACAGTATTTTACAAAAATATTATTTTTTAATAGAAACAGCTGTTTGTGTGTTTAAAATAAATCAGGGTGAATAGGATTAAGTCCTGTATGTAGTTTGCAACATTTTTGCAATATTTTATGATACTAATAGGAAACCTGGGACACCTGGGAAAATAATTTTGCCATAACGGCCCCTTTATCACCTTTTGGCGGAGTGCAGGCAATTCCTCTGCCGTTCTCGAATACGTAAAATTCTGATATCTCATCAACAATTTCCGAGAGGGATGATTCCTCTACATTTTTAAATTTTTGCAGATTCCAGTGGAACTTTCCCATTGTCATTAGTTGTCCTGGATTATTTTTTATAAAGTTCACCAATCTATCAACCATGTCAGGTTTCTCTAGAACATTGAAATCCATTTGGGTCATGATGATGTGTTTTGGTTTTAATATTTTTTGAATATTGTTGAACAAGTTGATTAAATCATCAGTATTAATATTTGCGAGGGTTAATGTTTCTAAAACGCCATTGGTTCTTTCCCCTGTTAGATTAAATAACTTTTTAATTTTAATTTCGGACACACTTTTCGGAATCAAGTCCGCATTCAAAACTGCTTGACGAATGCAATTCAATTCCATATATTCCAACTTGTGTAATTTGACCGGACTTGCGCTAGTGTTGATAAAATACTGGAAAGGAGCGCAGTACAATTTCTCCAAAGTTTCTGGGAGATACGAAATGTCTATTTCGGAAGTAAATGCAATTAAATTTTTGATTTTCAAATTCTTCACGTTGTCCTCCAATTCGAAACTCGCAGTCTTTATTGTCCATCGAGAATTTTGGTGGTTAATCAAATTTTTCGTAGAGTAAATACCTAATTCGTCCAAAACAATTTCTTCTTCGCTCAGGTCTACTTTGCACATGTATCCAAAGACTTTCAATTTTTTGACAGTTTTTAAATCAATGTAATTATTCACTGTTGTTCTTGCTTCCTCGCTTCCATTTTTTACAAATGTAACGTTTTCCAAGGCAATTTCCTTCAATGCAAGTTTCTCTCCACAGTATATCAGTTTGCAATCTTTTAATTCAAGAATATCAACAGGAGTAAGTTTATCCATCGAGAGAGATATCACTAACTGACCAGGAATTCTTCGGATGGACAATTTTCTTATCGACGGAGAAATCATTGGACTGATATCATATTCCTTTAATTTATTTCCTCTCTCGTCGACAAGTATTGAACAGTCCAGTCTCAAGTCTGTAATAAATCTGCCCACTCCATTATTGAAAAATTCGCAGAGGTTATCTGTTTTCCATGGAACTGGACCGATGAATGTCACTGCTGTAAATGGAATGTTGCAATCCCCCATAATCCATTTGAAAAACGAATTTATATCAGCTGGGACTTTTCTAAAAGTTTCTCTTTCTTCATTATCCTCGTCCTCAATATTATCTCCTTCCTCAATAAGAACCACTCTTTGTTCTACACAAGAAAACTTTATTCTTACTTTGGCTCTGAAAATAACTTCGGATGCATTCTTCCAATCCCAACAAACACTCCGAAATTGCTTAATGCCAGGTACACCAAGAAAGTCGCAAATTTTACGAAGAATCTAGAAAAATAAAGATGGAGATTTTAATCCCAATAATTGTGGATTTTTAAGATTACATTATTTACAGCTTAAATGTTTAATAACTTATAATCCTTAAAAATAATTGCAAATGTCTTGATATTAAACGGATTAAGAAAACCCAACGCATTCTAAAGTGAACATCTTTTTCATATTTGCTTACAGTAAATAAATAATCTTTTAACTTACAAATTAATCAATTAATTAGGTTACAACTGCATGTTATATTTACCAGATCGTTTCTGAAAATGTTTTTTGTAAACTGTGCACCGTAAAGGTTGCTTTCGATGCCACTGCTAGTTCTTCCGCTTTCGATAACATCAAAGTCCATTTTCTCGTTTTGTATGAATTGGAAATGCAATAGATTAGACAGAAGAATAAATTGCTTCTCTACATTAAAATGGTGTAACTTTACTGCAATTTTGAATTTACAAAAGAATTTACTTTATTTCGACTGAATTAATAATTGTGTTTTCATTTAAATAAAACTTAGTTCTATTATTACCTCCGCTCCAAGGGTATTTTGATAATAAATATAAAAATTTGCTTGCACAATAAGTCCAGTGATTGTCAAGGTTGCCGGATTTTAAACTATCGGCACAAAGTGACGTCATTATCACATTATTTCTTTGGTGTGTCATGACACCCCAACAGCAAGTGTATTTCATATTCATGTTGCATTTGTCAATTTTCTCTAGTTCTACTACATTTAATGGGTTTTAATTTTAATTCTTTACCAATGTTAGCAGTTCTCACTTATTTTAGAACACTTTCCAATTTTGATGGCAAAGTGTGGCTAAAAGAGTGAAAAATGTTCCTAAATATACATTGTGTTTTTTGTTTTAAAGAATCACCCAGTAATACAGTAAAAAGTTTTAATAGTGGACGGAGAAGATAAAAACTGTCTGCCATCACATGCTAAATGAAAGACTTGAAATAATTAACATTGCCTGTTTGTATTCTAAATTTTCGGAATTATTTATGTATGTTACATGAATTAATACAAATCCGGAATTTTGCCACCTGTTGCTTCTTTGCATTAAAAGAGATGTAGCTTAACTGCAATTCTGAATTTACCAAAGAATTTAGGTACTTTATTTCCACTGAAATAACAATTGTGTTTTCATTTACGGAAAACTTTGTTATATTCTTACCTCCAAGAGTATTTTGATTTGATGATAATTGCAAAAATATACTTGCGCAATAAATCCAAAGATTTTGCAAAGTTTCCCGACAGTTTAAGCTATCAGCACAAAGTGACATCATCATCACATTTTTATCGACGATTTTCCGTTGGTGTGTCCAGACACCCCAACTTCAAGTGTACTTCTGGTTGTAGTCTTTTTTCTCAAATTTTATTCCAGTTAGTAATGCGTTTTAATTTTTAATTTAAATTTTTTGCCAATTTTTCTCACTTATTTCCGAATACTTTTCAATTTTTGTGCATAGTCTGGTTAAAAAGAGTGAACAAGAGTAAAGGTTTAAACTATCAACTAAATAATAAGAAGAGATAGTGGATGAAATGTTCAATTTAACATTGTTAATTTTTATTTTAAAATCAAAAAAGTCTTGGTATGCAATAATAACTATTTCATTTTTAAACCCACTTGAATTTTAAATTTACTTTTTGGGCGCACAAAATATAATACTGCCGAAGTACATGCAAAATCGAACGAATAAACCAAATCGCACAATTTCTAGTTCAAATGTCTTAAGAGACACTACTAAAACCGACATATGATTTAATGAATTTATTTCAGATAATTATTATTAATAATTTCAGATAATTTATTTTATTACATTGGTGTTTGTAAGGCAGGATAATTGACAATATTACGAAAATAAACCATCAGTTACAAATAATACTTGACCACAAAAATGCAATTGATTTTAATAGGAAGTGCACTTTGTATAGTTCGATAAAATAAGTCAGCAAAGCTAGGATTAATTATTGTACATAATTTGCAGCGTTTTTGCAATATTTTTCCTAAGGGATAGTAAATGGAGACTTAGGGCAATAATTTTGTAAAAATAGCCCCTTTATCATCTTTTGGTGGAGTGCAGGCAATTCCTCTGCAGTTCTTGAACACGTAAAATTCTGATATCTCATCAACAATTTCGGAGAGGGAATATTCCCCACCGGTTTTCGATTTCTGAAGGTTCCAATGGAATTTTCCCATTGTCATTAATAGGTCTGGATTATTTTTTATAAAGTTCACCAGCCTATCAACCATATCAGGGTTCTCTGCAACATTGATATCCATTTGGGTTATGATGATGTGTTTCGGTTTTAATATTTTTTGAATATCGCCGAACAAATTGATGAAATCATCGGAATTAAAATCTGTGAGGGTCAATGTTTCTAAAACGCCATTGGTTCTTTCTCCTGTTAGACTACGTAGCCCAATAATTTTAATTTCGGACACACTTTTCGGAATCAAGTCGACATTCACAACTACAGGAAGACTGAAACTCAACTCCATATATTCCAAGTTATGTAAATTGACCGGAGTTACGCTCGTATTGATAAAACAGTGGAAATCACCACAGTAAAATTTCTCCAAAGTTTCTGGAAGATACGAAATGTCAACTTCCAAGACACAGGCAATCAAATTCTTAATTTTCAAGTTTTTCACATTGTCTTCCAGTTCAAGATTTGCAGTGTTTATTGTCCATCGAGAATTGTTTTTATTAAGCATATGTTTTGTAGAGTAAAAACGGAATTCGTCCAAAACGATTTCTTCTTTGCTCATGTCCACTTTGTACATGTCTCCATAAACTGTCAATTTTTTGACATTTTTCAAATCAAAGTAATTATTCACTGTTGTTTCTTCTTCAGCGGTTCCATTTACTACAAAGAACACATCTTCCAGAGATAATTCCTTCAATGCAAGTTTTTCTCCACAGCATATTAGTTTACAAAGTTGCAATTCCAGAATATCTACAAGAGAAAGTTTATCCATCGAGAGAGATATCTCAGGTCCACCCCTAAATGATCGGATGGACAACTTTCTTATCGATGGAGAAATCATTGGACTGATATCATATTCCTTTAACTCATTTCCTTCCTCATCAAAAAATGTAGGACAATCCAGACTTAAGTCTGAAATAAACCTGCCCAATCCATTATTGAAAAATTCCCTGAAGTTATCTGTTTTCCATTTAATGAGACCGATGAATGTCACTGCTGTAAATGGAATGTTACAATCATCCATAATCCATTTGAAAAACGAATTTATATCAGCTGGAACTTTTCTGATAGTTACTCCTTCTTCATTCTGTTCTAGTTCAACTGTATCTCCTCCCTCAATTAGAACCAAATTTTGTGGATTATAAACAACATATTTTATTCTTACTTTGGCTCTGAAACAAACTTCGGATGCAATCTTCCATTCCCAACAAACACTCCGAAATTGTTTAATGCCAGGTACATCAAGAAAGTCACAAATCTTACGAAGGATCTAGAAAATATAGTGTAGATTGTAGATTTTGTATTTTTCCTTAAAAATGCTGGATTTTGTTATCACAGAGATGTTTTATTTACAGTCTAACGGTTTAATTACTGATAATAGTTAAAAAGTTTTATAAATGTTACAAATTAAACACATTAAGAAAACTCAAAATATATACAAAAGATGACACCCATTTAAATATTTGCTTAAATAAATAATGTATTGAATTTCTGATTTAAGCGATTAATTTTAAAATACATTTACCAGATCATTTCTGAAAACTTTTTCTTTATATTGTGTACTGCAAAGGCAGTTTTCTGTACCACTCGAAGTTCTTCCACTTTCAGTAACATCAAAGTCCATTTTTTGATTTGTGTGATGAGCAATAAGAAGAAGAATTGTTCCTCTATTTTGTAAAACCAACTTTAACTGGAATTTAGAAATTATCAATGAATTTCTGATATATTTTGACTGCAATAATAATTGTATTTTCATTTACGTAAAACTTTGATATAATATCTTACCTTCACTTCAAGGGTATTTTATTTTGATGATAAGTTTATTATTTTAATTTACTTGTGCAACAAATCCAATGTTTGTGTCTAGTTTCCCGGCAGTTTAAACATTCGGCACCAAGCGAGATCATCATCATTATTACTTTGCCGAGGATGATTTGCTGTTGTGTCAAGACACCCCAACTGCAAATGTATTTCATATTACATTTACCCATTTTCTCTATTCTCTTCCAGTAAATGGGTTTTAACTTTAATTACTCGCCAATTTAGCATTTCTGCCTTACTTTAGAATACTTTCTAATTTTTGTGGCAAAATGTGGTTAAAAAAGAGAAAAATGTTCTTGAATATACGTTGTTTAAACAATCAACCAGTAATAAGGTAAAAAATTATTAGTTCAACTAGTTTCTTGTTCAGATGTCTTTATAGAGGCATTATTAGGTGATTCAAATGGTAATGAATTTTAGCACCAATGTTATTTTAATCGTCATAAATTATACTATTGTATTACATTTAAATGCTACATACACTTTGGTTTTTGAAAACTTATAAATTTTGTTGAATAGTAAAATTATTCCTTTACGCCAACTTTTTAATACCAAACTTTGAGTAATTAGATGAAATAATCAGCAAAACTGGAATTAATTCTTGTTCGCTAAATATGTAATATTTTTTCAATATTTTTACTTCAAGGGATATTAAAAGGAATTCTAGGACGCTGAACTAATTTTGTGAAAACGGCCCCTTTATCACATTTTGGTGTAGTGCAGGCAATTCCTCTGCAGTTCTGGAATACGTAAAACTCTGCAATCTCTATAACAATTTCAGAGAGGGAAGATTTTTCAACAGTTTTTAATTGCCGCGTGTTCCATAGAAATTTTCCCAGTGTCATTAGTTGCCCTGGATTATTTTTTATAATTTTTGCCAATTTATCAGCCATGCCAGGTGTCTCTACAAAGAAATTTATTTTGGACGTGATGATGTGTTTCGGTTTTAATATTTGTTGAATCTCGCCGAACAAGTTGATTAAATCATCGGCACTGAAATGGGTGAGGGTTAATGCTTCTAGAACGGCACTGGGTTTGTCCCCTAAAAGTTTAAATACATTTCTAATTTTCATTTCGGTGACACTTTTCGGAATCAAGCGGGCATTCAAAATTGCACCAGCTGCGCAACTCAACTCTATATATTCCAAGTTGTGTAAATCGACGGGTATTGTGCCCGTCTTAGTAAAATACAAAAAATTCCAACAGTACAGCTTCTCCAAAGTCTCTGGAAGATACGAAATGTTAATTTCTTCGGAACCCATGACAATCAAATTCTTAATTTTCAGGTTCTTCACGTTGTCCTCCAATGCAAGCGCTGCTGTTTTGATTTTCCACCGAGAATATTCTTGATTAATCAAATTTTTCGTAGAACAAATTCGAAATTCGTTCAAAAGAAGTTCTTCTCTGCTCAGGTCCACTTTGTACATTTGTCCAAAGACTGTCAATTTCTTGACATTTTTCAAATCAAAGTAATTATTTACATTTGACTCCTCTTCTTCGTTTCCATTGACCACAAATACCACATTTTCCAAAGATATTTCCTTCAATGCAAGTTTTTTTCCACAGTATATTAGTTTGCAATATTTTAATTCAAGAATATCCACAGAAGAAAGTTTATCCATGGAGAGATGAGATATCGCAGGATGATGAGGAAATGTTCGGATGGACAATTTTCTTATCGACGGAGAAACCAATGGACTGAAATCATAATCTTGTAATCTATTTCCTCCTTCGTCAACAAATGCTGCACAGTCCACTCTTAAGTCTGTAATAAATCTGCCCAATCCATTATTGAAAAATTCCCCGAGGCCGTCTTTTCTCCAAGGAATTGGTCCGATGAATGTCATTGCTGTAAACGGAATGTTGCAATCAGCCATAATCCATTGGAAAAACGAATTTATGTCATCTGGAACTTTTCTCCTGATAGTTTCTCCTTCTTTATTCTTCTCGTACTCAACATTATTTCCCCCCTCAATGAGAACCAAGTTTTGCTGAACAGAAACAAAATTGATTCTTACTTTGCGTCTGAAAGAATCTTCTGATGCCTTCTTCCATTCAAAACAAACACTCCGAAATTGCTTAATGCCAGGTACATCGAGAAAGTCACAAATTTTACGAAGGATCTAGGAAAATAAAGTATAAATAAATTGAAGATTTTGGATTTCCTCCTCGATAATTCTAGATTTGTATTATTGCAACAGAAGATGGTTTTATTACAGCGTAACTGTCTAATTACTAATAATAATTTCTAATTACTGATAATAATTGAAGTTTTACGAATGTTGTGAAATTAAACGGATTATGAAAACTCAACATAAACAAAAGTTAACACCCTTATTTCAATATTTGCCTTAAATAAAAAACTTATATAAACAAATTAAACATATAATTTTAGATTATATTTACCAGATCGTTTCTAAAAATTCTTTCTGTGTATTGTGTACTGCAAAGGCTGCTTTCGATGTCACTTCCAGGTACTTCACTTTCAATAACATCGAAATCCATTTTCTGGATTTGTAGATTAGACAGAAGAATAAAATTGGTTCTCTGTCTTCAAAATACTGTCACGTTGACTGCAATTTGTGAGAATTGTGAGAATTTACTTTACTTCGACTGAAATAATAATTGTTTTCATTTACGTAAAACTTAGTTCTATTATTACCTCCAAGAGTATTTTGATGATAATTATAAAAATATGCTACTACTAAAAATATTCTACTGATTGTGCAAAGTTTCCCGACAGTTTAAGCTATCAGCACCAAGTGACATCATCATCACATTACTTTTGTGAGGATGTTTAATTGGTGTGTCAAGACACCCCAGACCCCAACCGCAAGTGTATATTTCATGTTGCATTTCTCATTTTTCTCTAGTTGTATTCCAGATAATGGGTTTTAATTTTAATTGTTTGCCCATATAGCATTTCTCACTTTTTTTAGAACACTTTCCAATTTTTGTGGCAAAGTATGGTTAAAAGGAGTGAAAAATTTCTTAAATCTGCGTATTGTGTTAAAAAATCAACCAGTAATATAGTAAAAAATATTAATAGTGGATGACGAAGACAACAACTTATATGTTATTAGTTCCGTCATCGTATACTAAAATTATTCAATTGAAAATATTGATTATTTCTATTCAAAATCACAAAGTGACATACTACATAATTTTTTGATTTTTAAATCCACTGGCATTTTAATTTACTGAAATATAAATAGATCGGAGTAAATACAAATTCCTAAAAATAAAGCAAATCGCGTAGTTTTTAGTTTAGATGTTTTCAGAGGCACTACTAAAAAGGGATTAAATGATAATTTATTTCAGCGCAAACCTTATCTTACTTGTCATAAATTATACAGTTGTATTGCATTTAGGTAACACACTTTGATTATTTAACACTTAGAAATTTTGTTGCATAATAAAATTCCTAGTTGGCGACTTAAATACTTGCTTACAAAAATACTATTGTTTTTTAATACCAATTACATTTTTCATAGTAAGATAAAATACATCAGAAAAACTAGGATTAATGGCTACATTCAATTTTCAACATTTTTGCAATATTTTTACTTCAAGGGATAATAACACAAAACCTAGGAAAATACTTTTTCGAAAATAACCACTTATCATCTTTTGGTGGAGTGCAGGCAATTCCTCTGCAGTTCTTGAATACGTAAAATTCTGATATCTCGTCAAAAATTTCCAAGAGGGGAGATTCCTCAACGTTTTTCAATTTCTGTAGGTCCCATTACAATTTCCAATTGTAATTAGTTGGTCTGGATTATTTTTAATAAAAGTTCACCAGTTTATTAACCATGTCAGGGTTCTCTGCAAACTTGAAATCCATTTGGGATATGACGATGTGCTTCGGTTTTAATATTTTTTGAATATCGTCGAACAAGTTGATGATATCGGAATTAAAATCTGTGAGGGTTAATGTTTCTAAAACGCCATTGGTTCTTTCTCCGGTTAGACTACATACCCCAATAATTTTAATTTCGGAAACACTTTTCGGAATCAAGTCGGCATTCAAAGCTGCACTAGCTGCGCATTTCAACTCTACATATTCCAACTTGTGTAAATTGACCGGAGTTGCGCCAGTATTGATAAAACACTGGAAAGCATCACAGTACAATTTCTCCAAAGTTTCTGGAAGATACGAAATGTCAATTTCGGAAAAAGCGGAATCATAGGCAATCAAATTCTTAATTTTCAAGTTTTTCACGTTGTCTTCCAATTCAAGACTTGCAGTGTTTATTGTCCACCGAGAATTGTTTTTATTAAGCATATTTTTGGTAGAATAATAACTGAGTTCGTCCAAAACGATTTTTTCTTCGCTCAGGTCCACTTTGTACATGTCTCCAAAAACTGTCAATTTTTTGACATTTTTCAAATCAAAGTAATTATTCACTGTTGTTTCTTCTTCTTCGTTTCCATTGACCACAAATATCACGTTTTCCAAATATATTTCCTTCAATGCTAGTTTTTCTCCGCAAAATATTAATTTGCAATTTTCTAATTCAAGAATATCCACAGAAGAAAGTTTATCCATAGAGAGATGTGATATCGTAGGATTTCCAGGAAATGTTCGGATGGACAACTTTCTTATCGACGGAGAAACAAATAGACTGAAATCATAATCTTGTAATCTATTTCCTCTCTCGTCAACAAATGCTGCACAGTCCAGTCTTAAGTCTGTAATAAATTTGCCCAATCCATTATTGAAAAATTCCTTGAGGTCATCTTTTTTCCAAGGAATTGGACCGATGAATGTGATTGCTGTAAACGGAGTATTACAATCAGCCATAATCCATTTGAAAAACATATTTATATCAGCTGGAACTTTTCTGATAGTTATTCCTTCGTCTGTCTTTTCGTGCTCAACATTATCTCCCCCTTCAATAAGAACCAATTTTTGCTGAACAGAAGCAAATTGTATTCTTACTTTGGCTCTGAAACAAACTTCGGATGCATTCTTCCAGTCCCAACAAACAGACCGAAATTGTTTAATGTCAGGTACAGCAAGAAGGTTGCAAATTTTACGAAGAATCTAGAAATATATAATGTAAACCAAAGATTTTGGATTATTCTCAACAATTCTGAATTCTATTATCACGGAGATGTGTTTTATTTACAGTCTAACTGTTTAATTACTGATAATGTGATAATAAATAAAATTGCTTGTAAATGTTTTAATATTAAACGGACTAAGAAACCAAAACATATACAACAGTTCACAGAGATCATACCCATTTAATATTTGCCTTAAATAAATAGTACATTAAATTAATAAATAAGCGATTAACTTTGTAATACACTTACCAGATCATTTCTAAAAACTTTTTCTGTATATTGTCTACTACAAAGGCTGCTTTCGGTGCCTTTTTCCGTTCTTGCGCTTTTCATAACATCAAAGTCCATTTTCTCGATTTGGGAGAAGTGATGACTAGATGACTAGAAAGAAGAATTGCTTCTTTATTTTATAATAGCTCTAACTTGGAATTTAAAAATTACCAAATGATTACTATATTTTCACTGAAATAATAATTGTAATTTCATTTACGTAAAACATAATGGTATTATTTTCTTACCTCCATTAAAGTTTGGTGATATTATGAAAATCTACTTGTCCAATAATAAGGCCAATGATTGTCAAGTTTCCCTGCAGTTTAAACATTCAGCACCAAGTGACATCATATTATTATTTTTTTTGTCGAGGTCGAGGGTGTTTCGTTGGTGTGTCAAGTCACCCCAACTGCATATATATTGCATGCAACGTGCTCAACTTAAACGTGAATAATATTATTCTTGACATTTTAATGTAGTGGTGCCTCTGCCTGGTGCCTAATAACAAATTTACTTCATAAATGTGGAATATGCTTCATAATATACTTAATTTAGTGACAGTTTAGTTACCAATTGGCATTGCTTATTTTTATTCTAATATTACAAAATTCTTGATATATATTCATTCGATTTTAAAATCAAATCGTATTTTAAATTTACTTTATGGGAACGCAGCAATATAAATAGTCGTAGTATAGAAAATCGTAACACCAAAGATAATCATGTAGTTTCTAGCTCAGATGTCTTCAGACAATTCATAGGCTTCATTAAAAGGGATTCAAATGACACTTTATTTCAGCACCAATATTACTTTAATAGTCATAAATTATACAGTTGTAATACATTTAAATACTACACTTTGGCTATCAATAACTTAGAAATTTTGTTGAATTGTATTTATTATTCCGTGACACTCGTTTACTATATTTACTGTATGTATGATAATTATCAAACAGATTATATTGCTTGTATAGAATATTCATATTTGTAGGAGAGGATGACTGATAATGTTATAAAAATTAGCTAGCAGTTATTATTAATACTTGATCACAAAATACTGTTTTTTTAAAACACTTTGCATATCTAGATAAAATTAGCCAGCAAAACTAGGATTAATTCTTGCATGTAATTTGACACATTTTTGCAACATTTTTACTTCAAGTAGCAGCAAAATGAAACCTAGGACAATAATTTTGCGAAAATGGCCCCTTTATCACTTTTTGGTGGAGTGCAGGCAATTCCTTTGCAGTTCTTGAATACGTAAAACTCTGCCATCTCATCAACAATTTCCGAGAGGGGAGATTCCTCAACGTTTTTCAATTTTTGCATATTCCATCGAAAATTTCCCATTGTCATTAGTTGGTCTAGATTAGCTTTTATAAACTTCACCAACCTATTAATAAAGAAAGGTTGATCTGGAAGATCGAAATTCATTTCGGACATGATGAAGTGTTTCGGTTTTAATATTTTTTGGATGTCGTCGAACAAATTCATTAAATCATCGGTATTAAAATCAGTAAGGGTTAATGTTTCTAAAACGCCATTGGTTCTTTCCCCTGTCAGACGAAATAACTTTCTAATTTTAATTTCGGACACACTTTTCGGAATCCAATCTGCATTTAAAACTGCAGGAAGGCTGCAATTCAACTCCATATATTCCAGTTTGGGTAAATTGACTGGAGTTGCGCTCGTGTTAATCAAATTCTGAAAATGAGAACAGTACAATTTCTCCAAAGTTTCTGGAAGATACGAAATGTCAATTTCCAAGGCATAGGCAATCAAATTCTTAATTTTCAAATTCTTCACGTTGTCCTCCAATTCAAACATTGCAGTGTTTATTGTCCACAGAGAATTTTCTTGGTTAATCATATTTTTTGTAGAAAAAATTCTGAATTCATCCAAAACTATTTCTTCTTCGCTCATGTCCACTTTGTACATATATCCAAAAATTGACATTTTTTTGACATTTTTCAAATCAAAGTAATTATTTACAGTTGTTTCTTCTTCCTCGTTTCCATTTACCACAAAGGTAACGTTATTCAAAGATATTTCCTTCATTGCAAGTTTTTCTCCACAGTATATTAGTTTGCAATCTCTTAATTCCAGAATATCCACAGAAGAAAGTTTATCCATCGAGAGAGATATCGCAGTACTACCACAAATTGATTGGATCGACAATTTTCTTATCGACGGAGAAATCAATGTACTGATATCGTATTCCTTTAATTTATTTCCTCCCTCGTCAACGAATATTGGTCGGTCCAATTTTAAGTCTGTAATAAATCTGCCCAATCCATTATTGAAAAATTCTCTGAAGCCATCTGTTTTCCATGGAATTGGATCGCTGAATGTCACTGCAGTAAACGGAGTGTTACAATCCTTCATAATCCATTTGAAAAAGGAATTTAAATCAGCTGGAACTTTTCTGATAGTTTCTCCTTCTTCATTCTCTTCGTACTCAACATTATTTGCACCCTCAATAAGAACCAATTTTTGTGGAACAGAAACAATATTTATTCTAACTTTGGCTCTGAAAATAACTTCGGATGCATTCTTCCAGTCCCAACAAACACTCCGAAATTGTTTAATGCCGGGCACACCAAGAAAGTCACAAATTTTACGAAGGATCTATGAAAATATTTCACAAATGTACAAATGAAATATTGTGGATTTGTATTATTATCACAGATGAATGTTTATATAATTTACAGTTCAAATGTTGTATTATTAGTAGTTAAAAATTCTTTAAAATGTTTTGATGCTAAAATATGGAAAAATACCATATTTCTTTAACATATTTACCAGATCATTTCCGAAAATTCCTTCTGTGTACCGTGTACTGCAAAGGCTGATGTTTTCGGTGCCACTTCCAGTTCCTCCGCTTTCCTGAACACCAAAATCCATTTTTTGATTTTTATAACGTGCAAAAGAAAACCTTCTCTGCTTAAAAAAGCTGTAACTGTAACTGGAATTTAAAAATTACAAAAGTTTTATTATTTACTTTGACCGAAATAATATGTGTTATTTCATTTATGTAAAAATTTAAACTATGTTTACCTTCAACTGTACTTTGATGATGATTATAAAAAATTACTTGTACATGTACAATTATAAGCCAAGATTGTCTCAAGGTTGCCGGCAGTTTAAGTTTTTCGCACCAAGTAACATCTTCATCATATTATTTTTATGGATGTTTTTCCGTTGGTGTATCAAGACACCCCGTTTGCAGGTGTACTTCTTGTTGCTGTTCATGGCTATTATGGTTTTTGTCGTCTTTCGCAAATTTTGTGACAACGTAGAAATATATGAAATTATATTCGTGTGCACCAAATTAAAATGTGAAAGAATAAAATAAGTATGCAATATTAGAAATGACGAAAGTGCAATTTGATTATATTTCGCAAGAGTTGGTTTAATAATGAGAACTTTAATAATGTTTTCTCCTTTGCAGTAATGTGTAAATCAAATGCGTGTATTAAGTATATATGCATAAATAACAAGAAATTGCTAAGGAAGATAGGAGTCGTAAATATATCTATGAATTATTGACAAAAATATCTAGTAATTGTTAAATGGAAAAAAATTCACTGGGATAGTAAGCTACTCTCGGGCAGGCAATTGAGTAATATCCTTTGGGTTTGTTTTAGAATCACCCGGAGGTCTGTTTTTGGCTTTTTCCACACGTTCTATCCAAGTCTTTGCGGAGATTGATTTCGGATGTTCTTCTCCGAACAACACGAGACTTGTTTCAAACTCACGGAAACGATAATACGCCTCAGCGATGAAATATTTAGTGTTCAAAATGGAATCATGATTCAATTCCAAAACGCCTTCTTTTATTTCCAGAATTTCCTTATACTCTTTTACTGCCCCGGGGAGGTCCTTTTGTTTAATTTTAATATCCGCAATGGTGTTCTTAGCAGACAGTAGAAGTTCAAGAGTACAAGAATTCTCCGGTCTCAACAATCCTACTTCCAATTCCTCCATTCCTGGATGTCGTTCTTCAGGAAACTCCTTTCGTCTAGCACTTTCCTTTGCAATCACATTCTTTAAAGAAACGAGTACCATTTTGTTTTCTTTGATTCCCAGAATTCGCTCCAATATTTCACAGTTATGTTCCAAGATTTTCAAACCCTCTTCATACTTCTCTAATCGCATGTACACAAATCCTAAAAATTGAGCTGTGAGAACATAATTTTCGTCCGTCTCACCAAAAGTCGTTTTCTGTCGCTCAGCCACATCTTTCAAAAGTTCAAGGGCAGCTAAATACTCACCCGAGGCCTCCAAATGTACTTTTTCCAAGTATTTCCTTTTTAAAAACCCCCGAGGATTGTTTTCCAAAGCGAACTCTGCAAACTACTTCTTCATGTTTTGCCAATCTGGATCATCCTCATAGTTCAATTCCTGGCATACCCAATAAAATCATTTATAATTATAGCAATTTTATACATAATATTCAACAAGAAACGTTGACAAACTATTTATTCCTATCAGCTGACGATTTCCATTGTTTGAAAAAATAATTAGAGCACACATAAGTGGATATAAGCATTTAAGAAATTATACTCATCTTAGCGAACAAAGAAGAATTCACAAAGCTTGAAAAGACACTATTTGTTACAAATGGGGACTTTTCAAGCTGAATAGTCACATATATTATTTTCTTTTACTTATTATTTATTAATTATCTTATTTTAATGATTTAACTTATTTATTTATTGACTGTTTCTATCTTGGAACTAGGGTATCGTTATCATTATCTTCACTCCCTCCATTCGAATTCAGAGAATATCCTTCTTTTCTCAACAAAATCGAGAACAATATTAATAATTTATTACTTGGAAACTAACCTTGATTTCTGATCCAGTCGATCCATCGCTATTGATCTGTTCCTCTTTCTCTGCAAAATAGTTTATCGTCATTTTTAATTTTAAAAACACGATTTAGTAAAAACAAAAAATGTTGGTACTAATAATGGAATCATACATTTGTATTATCCCATTAGTTCGTATTCACAGTTTATATTGAGATAATTTGGTTTTTTCTTTATCAAAATTATTACCATTACAAACTTTACTATTACTATTTTGCAATTTTTCCACATTTCCAATCATACGTAACAATAATGCAGAGAAATGAAAACCTTTTCACCTTTCTTGTCCTTAGTGGATGACGCTTCCTCTTGTGCCTGCATTTCCAGTGCTTGTAGCAATTTAAAAAACTTTTCTGCAGTCTTATCACCGGTTTTGGATTCTCCTGAGGCTTCGCCTATTACAGCAGTCGATGGTTTTGAATTGAACTCTTCTTTAAGACGATATTCTTTCAATATCACGCTGTTCCCCCGCTGAAAAGACAGATACTTGCAGATTAATAAAGTTTTGATATTCTGGGTGGAGTTTAAAATGGTTTAATAAGCAAAATAGGTGTACACTTTTCGTTTCAAAGTATGAATTTTAATTTTAATAGAACTTACACCGGGGTGTTGTCTTTCGTATCCTTGGACCATTTCCTTAAGCATATTTCCAAGAGCTTTTGGATCAGAACCTGCCATTGTTGATGTAATTTTGGAAACTTCTAGAAAAATGGAAAGCTAGAACAAGTCTTCAGCTCCGATTTCTGCTGTGACTAAGTAACTGTCAGCCGCACCTTTGGTACAGGACGTGGATGTGGATCTTTTGGCGGTAAAATGACTCAAGACTCTAAATCAAGGGAGTGTTCAAATATTACGAAGACAATATTGGGGAGGAAATAGCCAAAAAGTTTTCATCAAGGTCTTCTTTCGGAGGAGGTGTTTGCAAATTGTTCTTCGTAGCCCATTTTATGTAAATTAAAATAAATTAAAACACGAAGATCTTGTTAATGCCACCTACATACTACAAACACAGTTATCCAAAAGTTAAACCCTATGCAACCCTCTTTTTCTCCTAATGAGTAGCTCTGCAGAAAATATAAAATTGCACTGAAAAGCCAACAAATTTTTTATCGAAATGGTATCAACTAAATGGCGGTTGATTATCAAAAAAGTATTAAAAATTATAACACGATTCCAGTTATTAAAAGCTGGGCATTGGTTTCATTCTAAAATCCGCTAAACTACTATACTCTCATTTTTAATAAAATCCGATAAACCAGTTGTATAATTTTTCCAAAATCCGCTATACTAAATTATCAGTTTTTTGAAATAGCGACAAACTATTTTTTTGTTTCTGAAATTTGGATACAAAGACTCGCTACCCCTCTTAATAATTGCATTATGCATTGTAATTCAAAATTAAAAAGTCCTGCGTATTAAGAGTGCATACGTGTATTTATGTGTGCAGTAAAAGGAAAAAAGAAATTGTCTTTTTATTCCCAGGTTCGGATTTGAAAAATATTGAAGAATAAAATACAATGGATGTACAATATACATTTAAAGCTGCAAGCAGTTTTATTACAATAATTTTTACAAATAACCCGAACATGCGGTTTTTTGTAAGAGATACACGTTTAATGATAATTAGAATGTACTTAAATGTTATCAGTTCCATCATCGTATACTAAATGTGAAAGATTAATTTGCCAATTGACTTTTCTAAATTTTATAATCACAGAATTATTAATTTGTAATATTAATCATTAGATTTTTACGTAGTATGTCAAATTTACTTTCTGGGCACGCAGCAATATAAATACAATCGGAGTAAATACAAAACCGTACAACTAAAGTTCATCGTTAACTAGTTCAGATGGGACTGTAATTATCGGTACCCCTAATATACTTAATTTTACCCCAAAAAATAGTACTTCTCAAAAATACTAATGTTTTTCCCTATTTTCTCTTTTTACTCCCCAATTAATATGGAAATTTACCCTTTAAAAACTATATGGTCCCCTATTAGTTTGGTTAGGAAGTTTTTCAAAAATAATCATTTGGGTGACTTCCAACACCCACCAAAGGGGGCATTTTTGGGGGCACTTTTTGATGTAAATATGAGTGTATCTTGAGAACGGTAGTGGCTAGAGAGAAAAGATTAATGCCATTCGACGGCTATTCGTATGTAGAATAATGCTGAATATTGGAAACTTGACTACCCTCCATTTTGGGGTGTAGTCCCGATTTGTCCCGATGATGTTCATATTCACACTGAACATTCCTTGTAGCCTCCAAAGTCACACATAAATCGCATACATTAATTGAACGGCGCATTTTCCCAAAATCAGGTCATTAAATATTAGAATATTAGGTATTAAATAAATATTAAATATTAGAATAATGTAAGAGGGAAAATTCCACAGGGGACATAAGACCGATTTTTGCATTTAATCATGTCTTAGTACTTAAAATGCCATTTTCATTAATCCCATGAATGTTCCTACTCAAAACTAGTTTTCTTCAATGCATGATTATAAATATTGAAATATGAAAAATTAAAAATATCATCCAAAAGTGCTCTTGTGACCTATTACCTTCAATTCTGGGAAAATGCGTCGTTCAATTAATGTATGCGATTTATGTGTGACTTTGGAGGCTACAAGGAGTGTACATCATCGCCACTACCGTTCTCAAGTTACACTCATATTTACATCAAAACGTGACCAAAAATGCCCCTTTCGAGTAGTGAAATTTTTATTAGTATTTGCCGTTCACAATCTATTAATTACTCAAGGCTGACAGTACTACAAACAGGGGACCATATAGTTTTTAAAGGGTAAATTTCCATATTAATTGGGGAGTAAAAAGAGAAAATAGGGAAAAACATTAGTATTTTTGAGAAGTACTATTTTTTGGGGTGAAATTGAGTATAATAGGGGTGTCAATAATAATGTCTCGTTCAGATGTCTTCACAGTTTTCAGACACTTCACAGATATTACTAAAAGTAATTCAAAGGATACTTAATTTCAGCACCAATTTCACTTTTATACTCATAAATTACACAGCTGTAATACATTTAAATACTACACTTTGTTTATTAATAACGATAATAATTATCACTAGATCATATCGCTTGTGCATAGAATACTGGTGTTTGTAGGACAGGATGACCGATAATATTACAAAAATTAGCATTACTACTTGCTCACAAAAATACTATATTATTTTTTAATGGCAGCTGCACTTTGTATAGCTGGATAAAATAAGTCAGCAGAACTAGGATTAATTCTTGTATGCAATTATGCAACATTTTTGCAATATTTCTACTTCAAGGAAAAGTTAGAAAAGGAAAGCTGAGACACTAATTTTTCCAAAGGGGCCCCTTTATCATCTTTTGGCGGAGTGCAGGCAATTCCTCTGCCGTTCTTGAAAGCGTAGAACTCTGATATCTCATCAACAATTTCGGAGAGGGAAGATTTCTCAAAGTTTTTCAATTTCTGCAGGCCCCATTGGAATTTTCCAATTGTCATTAGTTGGTCCGGATTACTTTTTATAAACCTCACCAGCTTATCAACCGCGTCAGGATTCTCTGCAACATTGAAATTGAAATCCATTCGGGATGTGATGATGTGTTTCGGTTTTAATATTTTTTGAACCCCTCCCAAAAATTCGATTAAGCCATTGACTGTAAAATGTGAGAGAGTTAAGGTTTCTAGAACGCTATTGGTTCTTTCCCCTGTTGGATTAAGTCGCCTTCTAATTTTAATTTCGGACACACTTTTCGGAATCAAGTCCGCATTCAAAACCGCACGAAGTCTGCATTTCAACTCCATGTATTCCAACTTGTGTAAATTAACCGGAGTTGCGCTCGTATTGATTAAACACTGAAAATGAGAACAGTACAACTTCTCCAAAGTTTCTGGGAGAAACGAAATGTCAACTTCCAAGACACAGGCAATCAAATTCTTAATTTTCAAATTCTTCACGCTGTCCTCTAATCTAAACATCGCGGTGTTTATTGTCCATTGACAATTTTCTTGATTAACCATATTTTCTGTTGAATTAATTCGGAATTCGTCCAAAACGATTCCTTTTTCGCTCATGTCCACTTTATACATGTCTCCAAAAACTGCCAATTTTTTGACACTTTTCAAATCAATGTAAGTATTCACAGTTATTTCTTCTTCTTCCTTTCCATTTACCACAAAGGTAACATTATTCAAAAAAATTTCCTTCATTGCTAGTTTTTCTCCACAGTATATCAGTTTGCAATCTATTAATTCAAGAAGACCAACAGAAGAGAGTTTATCCATCGAGAGAGATATCGAAGGATGACGAGGAAATGTTCGGATGAACAATTTTCTTATCGATGGAGAAATCATTGGACTGATATCGTATTCTTTTAGTTTATTTCCCCTCTCGTCAAGAAATTCAGGCCAGTCCAGTCTCAAGTCTGTAACATACCTGCCCAATCCAATGTTGAAAAATTGGCAAGCCCCAACTGTTTTCCATGGAATTGAATGGCTGAATCTCTTTGCTGTAAACGGAGTGTCGCAATCACCCATAATCCATTTGAAAAGCGAATTTATATCAGCCGGGACTTTTCTGATAATTTCTCCTTCTTCGTTCTCCTCGTGCTCAACATTATTTCCGCACTCAATAAGAACCAACTTTTGTGGAAAAGAAACAATATTTATTCTTACTTTGGCCCTGAAAATAACTTCGGATGCGTTCTTCCATTCCCAACAAACACTCCGAAATTGTTTAATGCCGGGCACACCAAGAAAGTCACATATTTTACGAAGGATCTAGAAAATATTATACAAATGAAAGATGTTAGATCTCATTCACAATTATTATGGATTTGTTTTAAAGTCACAGATGAATGAAAACCGACTGTATACAGAAATTGACACCTTTTAATATTTGTCGTAAGTAAATAAAAAATACATTTAGTAAAACAATCAATTAAATAGATCACAATAGCATATTTCTTCAATTTATTTACCAGATCATTTCCGAAAATCCTTTCTGTGTATTGAGTACTAATGCTTTCGGTGCCACTTCTAGTTCTTCCTCTTTCGATATCATCAAAATCCATGTTTTTTATTTGTAGAAAGTGCAAAAGAAAGAAGACTTGCTTCGGTTTTAAAAAAGCTGTAACTGTAACTGGAATTTAAAAATTACAAAAGAATTTATTATTTAGTTTGAGGGAAATATTAATTGTAATTTCAATTACGTAAATGAAATTATTGATGAATGATTTGTATTAATTGTTATTTTGAAAACTTTTAGAAAACCTGGAAAACTGGAACACGACTTTCAGATCCGATTTCTGCTGTGACCAAATGTCAACCGCACTTTTCGTGTAGGACGTCCTCGTGGATCTTTTTGCGGTAAAATAACTGAAGGTTCAAAACTAAGGGAGCGATCAAATATTACGAAGACGAGCCTTCATCAAAAATCCAAGTTCTCATGGGGAGGAGGGATTTGCTAATAGATAACATATTTTATGTAAAATAAAAGTTAATTGAAATATGGAGACACCTAAATAATACTACATAAAGGGCTATCCAAAAGTTATTGACACTATTCAACCCTAATTTTCTCCTAACCGGTAGCTCTTATAGAAAATCAAAAATACTGAGAAAAAATTATTTATTACCATATAATAAGAAATAGAGTAGGAAATTTGCTAAAACGCAGCCATATTGTGGAAATGTATGTATCTTCCAAATGGGAGATATACATTCCAGATTTCGAAGTATTCAGTCATTATTATTGTAAATGAGGGTGACCACGATTTTATTTCCCCCATGAGAACTCCATCCTTAATTATAGGAATGGTAGTTTCTGGTCTTTCCAGCTTCTCCAGCAATGGTTCAATCTTATGGGTTAGTTTAAGGGGGCTGCTCTCGTTTGGGAATAAATCATGATTACTGTCACTTATAATTAGTAAATAATGATTCACATCCAAATGACTAGGTGTGGATTTTTATCTTTGTAGAAAACGTCACAATTCCGAACCAAGTTTTAAAATGGGATTTGATTGTGATATCGAAGACATACTTTATTTGACAACTTATTGAATAGTTCCGTTTCAGATGATAAAAATTTCACGCATTCACATTTAACCACATCCTCAGGAAGCCAAATGATTTAAGCAGCAAAACGAATCATTTACTTTTTCAGCCCTAAGGCTATTATTTTATTAATTCCAAAGAACATAATTGCAATACTTTAAAATGAAATACAATTGGAATATTATTCACATTTTGAAGGATAGATTCCTTTTTCCGCACGTTTATTTTTTAAGTAATATTCCAGTTTTTCAGTGAAATAGAAATACAATTTTCTTACTTGTCAAGACAGGATGATTGCTAATTGGTGCCATTATAAAAATAGGTTACCACATTTCATCACACAAATACTTTGGGTATGTATCACTGGTTAGACTGATGATTACACTTATGTGTAGCTATTTACAAAGAAAATCAAAAACGGATAAATTTTTGCATGCGCTATGCAATATTTTTCTGTAATATTAATGTTGCTTCAAAGAACAGAGGGGCAAAATACATTTATTTTGAAAATAGTGTATCAAATGTTAAAGGGATTGCGGTGAATTCTTTTTGCGAGAAAGGCACCTTTGTCTTCTTTTGGTGGAGTGCAGGCAATTCCTCTGCCGTTCTCGAAGACGTAAAACTCTGCCATCTCATCAACATTTTCGCAGAGGGAAGATTCCTCAACATTTTTCAATTCCTGCGAGTTCCATCGCCAATGGAATTTCCCCATTGTCATTAGTTGGCCTGGATTATTTTTTATAAGCTTCACCAGTCTATCAACCATGTCAGGTTTCTCTGGAACATTGAAATCCATTTGGGCCATGATGATGTGCTTTGGTTTTAATATTTTTTGAATATTGTTGAACAAGTTGATTAAATCATCGGTATTCAAATCTGTGAGGGTCAATGTTTCTAAAACCCCATTGGTTCTTTCCCCGGTTAGTTTAAAAAGATTTCTAATTTTGATTTCGGTCACATTTTTCGGAATCAAGTCAGCATTCAAAACTGCAAGAGAACTGCATTTCAACTCTATATATCTCAAGTTGGGTAAATTGGTGAGAATTGAGCTCGTGCTGATGAAACACTTGAAAAAGCAGAAGTACAATTTTTCAGCAGTCTCTGGAAGATATGAAATATCAATTTCGTAGGTACTTGTTGCAATATTCTTGATTTTCAAGTTCTTCACATTGTCTTCACACTCAAACTCCGCTATGTTTATGGTCCATCGAGAATATTCCTTATTAACCATATTTTTTGTCGAAGAAATTCGGAATTCGTCCAAAGCGATATCTTCTTTGCTCATATCCACTTTGCACCTGAACCCATAAACTGACAAATGTGTGACATTTTTCAAATCAAAGTAATCATTCACATTTGTTTCTTCTTCTTCTTCTTCGTTTACAACGAATGTAACCCCTTGCAAAAAAATTTCCTTCAATGCAAGTTTTTCTCCACTGTATATTAGTTTGCAGTATTTTAATTCAAGAATATCCACAGCAGAAAGTTTGTCCATCGAGAGAGATATCGCAAATTCAAAAATTGATTCTATGGACAATTTTCTTATGGATGGAGAAATCATGGGACTGATGTCGTATTCCTTTAATTTATTTCCTCCCTCATCAACAAATCTAGGCCAGTCCAGTCTCAAGTCTGTAATAAATCTGCCCAATCCGATGTTGAAAAATTTGCAAAGGCCATTTGTTTCCCATGGAATTGGATTGACGAATCTCACTGCAGTAAATGGAGTGTCGCAATCACCCATAATCCATTTGAACAACGAATTTATATCAGCGGGAACTTGTCTGATAGTTACTCCTTCTTCGTTCTCCTCGTGGCTAACATTATTTCTCCCCTTAATAAGAACCAAATTTTGTAAATTGGGAGCAATTTTTATTCTTGCTTTGGCTCTGAAAATGACTTCGGATGCATTCTTCCATTCCCAACAAGCACTCCGAAATTGTTTAATGCCACGAACGCCAAGAAAGTCACAAATTTTACGAAGAATCTAGAAAATATTATACAAATGAAATATTTTACATCTGAATCAAAATTATTATGGATTTATAGTATTGAAAAATAATGTTTTGATATTAAACGAATTAAGAAAACCCACTGCATGCAAAAGTTGACCCCCTTTTAATATTTGTCTTAAGTAAATAAAAAATATAGTTAGTAAATTAATCAATTAAATAGATCTTAATAGCATATTTCTTCAATTTATTTACCAGATCATTTCCGAAAATCCTTTGTTTGTATTCTGTACTGCAAAGGGTGATGATTTCGGGGCCACTCGTGATTCCTTGTACAGATAATTCTTCTTTCTCTGAAAAATAGTATTGTCATTTTTAATTTAAAAACACACGATCTTGTAAATACAAAAACTGATGGCTAATTATTGTGGGTACTAATAATTGAATCAAACATTTATATTATTCCATCAAAATTGTTTCGTATTCGCAATATATAGAGATAATTTGGTTTCTTGTTTATCAAAATAATTACCATTACAAACTTTAGTATTACTATTTTCCAATTTTTCCACACTTCCAATCATACGTAACAATATATGCAGAGTTGAAACCTTTTTTACCTTTCTTGTACTCAGTTGATGAAGCTTCCCCTCCACATTCCATTTCCAGTTCTTGTAGCAATTTCGAAAGGTTTTCGTCAGTTATATCTCCTGTTTTGGATACTCCTGATGTTGCACCCAATCCTGGTGTCGATGGTTTTGAATTTGAGAGCTCTTGTTTTTTAAGATATTCTTTCTCGGAGACGCTCAGCGGCTGAAAAGACACAAAATTACATATCGATATAATTCTTAAAATCTGGAGGTTTCAAAAGTTAAAATATACTTTTAAGGTATAAATTTGAAGTTGAATTCAACTTACAGCTGAAACTCCACTTTCGCGTTGGGCCATTGCCTTAAGCATGTCTTCATAAGCTGTAGGATCACTGCCTGCCATTCTTCTCTATATTTTTGAAAACTTTTTAGAAAACCTGGAATGGAAAACAGGATCACGACTTCATCTCCGATTTCTATTGTGATTGTGACTAAATGTCAGCCGCACTTTTCGTGTAAGAGGTCAACGTGGATCTTTTTGCGGTAAAATAACTCAAGGTTCAAAACTAAGGGAGCGATCAAATATTACGAAGACCAGTCTTCATCAAAAATCAAAGTCATCATGGGGAGGAGGGTTTTGCCAATAGATACCATATTTTATGTAAACAAAAGTCAATTCAAATACGGAGACACCTAAATAATACCACATAAAGGGTTATCCAAAAGTTATCGACCCTATTCAACCATAAATTTTCTCTTAACCGCTAGCTCCTATAGAAAATCTAAAATATACACTGAGAATAAATTTATTATTATCATATAATATGAAATAGAATAGGAAATTTTAATTGCAAATACGCAGCCATATTGTGGAAATATATGTATCTTCCAAATGGGAGATATACATTCCAGATTTCAAAGTATTGAGTCATTATTACTGTAAATGAGGGTGTCCACGATTTTATTTCCTCCTGAGAACTCCATCCTTAATTATAGAGGAATGCTAGTTTCTAGTCTTTCCAGTTTCTCACGCAATGGTTCAATCTTATGGGTCATTTTAAGGGGACTGTTCTCGTTTGGGAATAAAATCATGATGAGTACTGTCATTTAGCTTTAGTAAATAATGAATCACATCCAATAGATTAGGTGTGGATTTTTATCAGTGTAGAAAACGTCCCTATTCGAACAAAGTTTTAAAATGTGATTTGCTTGTGATATCGAAGACATACTTTATTTGACAAGTGTATTGAATAGTGCCGTTTCAGATGAAATAAAAATTCATCCGTTTCACATTCAGCCACATCTTCAGAGAGACAAATGATTTAAACAGCAAAACGAATCATTTACTTTCTCAGCCCTAAAGCTATTATTTTATTAATTCCAAAGAAACAATTGCAATACTTTAAAATGAAATACAATTTGATTATTAATCACATTTTGGATGATAAGATTCCTTTTAGCGCTCGTTTATTTTTTAAGTAATATTCCAGTTTTTCAGTGAAATAAAAATACGATTTTCGTACTTGTCAGGACAGGATGATTGATTATTGGTACCATTATAAAAATAGGTTAACACATTTCACCACAAAAATACTTTTGGCTATGTATCACTGATTAGACTGATTATTACACTTGTGTAGCTATTTACAGCCAACATCAAAAAACGGTTAATCTTTGCAAACGCTATGCAGTATTTTTCTGTAATATCAATGTTGCTTCAAAAAATAGATGAGCAAAGTACTTTTATTAGTGTATCAGAGAATGCTAAAGGGATTACGCTGAACTGTTTTTATGAAAAAGGACCCTTTATCATCTTTTGGTGGAGTGCAGGCAATTCCTCTGCCGTTCTCGAATACGTAAAACTCTGCCATCTCATCAACAATTTCCGAGAGGGAAGATTCCTCAACATTTTTCAATTCCTGTGAGTTCCATCGCCAATGGAATTTCCCCATTGTCATTAGTTGGCCAGGATTATTTTTTATAAGCTTCACCAGTCTATCAACCGTGTGAGGTTTCTCTGGAAGTTTGAAATCTATTTTGGTCATGATGATGTGCTTCGGTTTCAATATTTTATGAATATCGTCGAACAAGTTGATGAAATCATCGGTATTCCACAGTGTGAGGGTTAATGTTTCTAAAACCCCATTGGTTCTATTCCCGGTGACGTTAATTGCACTTCCCATTTTAATTTCGGTCACACTTTTCGGAATCAAGTCAGCATTCAAAACTGCAGGGGGTCTGCATTTCAACTCTATATATCTCAAGTTGGGTAAATTGATGGGAATTGAGCCCGTGCTGATGAAACACTGGAAACAGCAGCAATGAAAGTTTTCAGCACTCTCTGGAAGATATGAAATATCAATTTTGGAGGCATTTGTTGCAATAGTTTTGATTTTCAAGTTCTTCACGTTGTCTTCACAATCAAACTCCGCTATGTTTATGGTCCATCGAGAATATTCCTTATTAACCATTTGTTTTGTCGAATAAATTCGGAATTCGTCCAAAACGATTTCTTCTTCCCTCATGTCCACTTTGTACATGTCACCAAAAACTGTCAATTTTTTGACAATTTTCAAATCAAAGTAATCATTCACAGTTGTTTCTTTTTCTTCTTTTTCGTTTACAACGAATGTAACCTTTTCCAAATAAATTTCCTTCAATGCAAGTTTTTCTCCACTGTATATTAGTTTACAGTGTCTTAATGCAAGAATAGCCACAGAAGAAAGTTTTTCCATCGAGAGAGATATAGAGCAATCAGGAATTGATTCGATGGTCAAGTTTTTTATCGATGGAGAAATCATGGGACTGATGTCGTATTCCTTTAATTTATTTCCTCCCTCATCAACAAATGTAGGCCAGTCCAGTCTCAAGTCTGTAATAAATCTGCCCAATCCAATGTTGAAAAATTTGCAAAGGCCATCTGTTTCCCATGGAATTGGACGGGCGAACCTCACTGCAGTAAACGGAGTGTCACAATCACCCATAATCCATTTGAACAACGAATTTATATCAGCCGGGGCTTTTCTGATAATTTCTCCTTCTTCGTTCTCCTCGTGGTTAACATTATCTCCCCCTTAATAAGAAACAAATTTTGTAGACTGGAAACAATTTTTATTCTTGCTTTGGCTCTGAAAATGACTTCAGATGCATTTCTCCAGTCCCGACAAACACTCCGAAATTTTTTAATGCCACGAACACCAAGAAAGTCACTAAGTCACAAATGTTACGCAGAATCTAGAAAACATTATACAAATGAAATATTTTAGATCTGAATCCCAATTTTTATGGACTTATAGTATTGAATAATGATGTTTTGACATTAAACGACTTAAGAAAACCCACTGCATAGTTGACACCCTTTTAATATTTGTCTTAAGTAAATAAAAAATATATTTAGTAAAACAATCAATTAAATAGATCACAATGGCATATTTCTTCAATTTATTTACCAGATCATTTCCGAAAATCCTTTGTGTGTAGTTTGTACTGCACAGGCTGATGCTTTCGGAGTCACTGGTGATCCCTTGTAATTCCTCTTTCTCTGAAAAATAGTATTGTCATTTTTAATTTTAAAGGCACACGATTTAATAAAAACAAAAACTATTGGGTAATTACTGTGGGTACTAATAATTGAATTATCCATTTTTATTATTCCATTGTAAATGTTTCGTATTGGCAGTTTATTGAGATGATTTGGTTTCTTCTTTATCAAAATAATTACCATTACAAACTTCACTATTACTATTTTCCAATTTTCCACACTTCCAATCATACGTACCAATACCAATAAAAATATGCAATGAAATTGAAATCTTTTTCACCTTTCTTGTCCTTAGTTGATGAACTTTCTCCTCCAGATTCCTTTTTCGGTTCTTGTAGTAATTTCGAAAGGTTTTCGTCAGTCATATCTCCGGTTTTGGATACTCCTGATGTTGCACCCAATCCTGGTGTCGATGGTTTTGCATTTGACAGTTCTTGATTTACAAGATATTCTTTATCGGAGTCGCTCAGTGGTTGAAAAAACACAAAATTACATATTAATAAAATTTTGATATTCTGGAAGTTTCAAAAATAAAATATACTTTTAAAGTATAAATTTCAATTCACCTTACAACTGAAACTCCACTTTAGCGTTGGGCCATTGTCTTAAGCGTGTCTTCATAAGCTTTAGGATCACTGCCTGCCATTCTTCTTTGTGTTTTTGAATACTTTTAGAAAACCTGAAATGGAAAACAGGATCACCACTTCAGTTCCGATTTCTATTGTGACTAATGTCAGCCGCACTTTTCGTGCAGGAGGTCCACGTGACTCTTTTGGGGGTAAAATGACTCACGGTTCAAAACTAAGGGAGCGATCAAATATTACGAAGACAACATTGGGGAGGGGGTTGGCAAACAATCTACATCAAAATACTCATGGTCTTCTTAAGTAACACATTTTATGTAAAATAAGAATTAATTAAAATGCGAAGATTATAGTCATGATACCTACATACTACAGTTATCCAAAAGTTATTTACGCTATTCAACCCTCATTTTCTCCGGACAGGTAGCTCCTCCAGAAAATTTAAAATATGGCCTGAAAAGAAATTTAGTACCGTGGAATATGAAGTGGAATATGGAACTTCATTTACAAATGGATAGCTTTATTGTTTACTGTTTTGCTTATCTAATTTTCCAAAATCATTTTATTAGTAACGACTGATGATAAATATTTTTTGTACAAAATGTAAAAACAAAATATAATGAATCTTGCTCCTGTTTAAACATTAATAATAAACCTGTTAGCCCAGCATAAGGATAAACAAAGAGTCTCGTTGTATGAACGGTGAGAAATCAGATCGGGCATTATTACGAAGACCTGCTAAAGCTATTCTAAAGCTAATGGCTTTATGCATTGTAATTCAAAGTTTAAAAAAGCTGTGTATTACGCATTTATAGATGTATTTTATGTATACAGGTAGAAAGGGAAAAAGCAAATGTTTTTTATCCCGTTTCAGACTATTAAAAATTAAAGAATGAAATCAGAATAGATATTAAATATTAATGTATTTGTTCTTTTAAAGATACAAGCAACTTTATTACAAATATCCGCAATATGTATTTTTTCACAACAGAAATGTATAATAATCATTAGAATGATTGCCAATCAATGGAAATAGTGGTAATCAAAAAGGAAGATTTTTTAGGCTCAGCAGGTTTAACAAATCGTCTATAGATTATTATATGTTGGGGAGGAGTCGACAATGCTGAATAAATCAAACGCATTAGTACATTAGGGAGCGAACATATACTACGAGAACAACTTTAAGGGGGGTGGGGGCACCCGAAATGTTCTCACCTTACAATGCTACAAGATGGCTAGATGCTGCAAAGTGGTCCTCAAAGGGGAGAATCAAAAATCGTCGAAAAAATGTTTTCGTAGTATATGTACACTCCTTTACAATGCAAGACTTCAGTTCCGTCTTCTGCTGTGACTATTTAAATGTAATCTGTGGCTGTGACTAAATTAATGTCAGCCGTCCTTTTCCTGTAGGACGTGCACGTGGATCTTTTGGCGGTAAAATGACTCAAGAATATTACGAAGACTAAATTGGGGAGGGGGGCCCAAAAGTTTTCATCAAAGTCCTCATAGTGGGGAGGAGGAAATTGGTCTTGAGGAGGAAAGTGTAAGATAGGAATTAATTCAAGTACGAAGATAATGTTTATGCCATCTAATAAGTACATAGAGTTATCCAAAAGTTATCGACCGTATTCAACCCTCATTTTCTCCAAACCTGTAGCTTCTACAGAAAATCTAACATATTTATTGAAAAGAAATTTATTATTTTACCCTATAATATGAAATAGAATATGAAATTTTATTTACAAATAAGCAGCATCCTTATTGTGTTTTGCTTTTTTCCAAAATCATTTATAATCGACTGTAGATAATATATTTTTGTACATATTTATGTAACTTAACTCGATACAATTATGCATTGCAATTCAGAATGTAAAAGACCTGGATATGAAACGTTTACACATGTATTTTATGTATACGGCAAAGAAGGAAATGTTTTTTTATTCCCTAGTTAAATTAATTAATTCCCTAGTTAATTAAAAATTAAAAAACAAACTCAGAATATTAGATGCTAATTACAAATGTATTTTTACTTTTAAGTAAGCAAACAACGTTATTACAAATATCCGAAATATGTATTTTTGTAAGAGAAACGTTCATTAATAATTAGAATGAATTTTTATCCACTAAAATATTGGTAATCAAAATGCGATTTCGTATAGATTCAGCAGAGTTAGAAAATAGTCTGTAGTGTATTTTTTCTTAGAGAGAAGTGAGCAATGCTCAATCAATCGAATCCATTACATTTAAACTTTCTTAAGTACTACTAAATATATTCAATGGATTATCGAGCAAAAAAATTTGAAATGGATTTTGAAATTTAAGTCACAGTCGTCTTTGCAATGGCTATCTCCAATGTCTCCATCAAACTCTGTGACTCGATCGTGAATGGATTTCGTGGTCCAAGTGTTTCGAAACGCTTTTCGTGAACTTCCTTACACAATACAAATAGAACAACAATAAAAATAGAAGATGTATAATGTTCGTGTCATAGAGAGTTACAATGCTTGGCATAAAAATTTGCATACTAAAATCCCCTAAAATGAGCATTCAAAAAAATGTAATTTCAACAAAACATGTTTTATAGCTTCTTTCTGGCATGGATAAACCAAGTGCACCTTGAAACTAATTTAGAAGTCTTCACTTTATACAAATAAATTGCAACATATTGGAGTATCATCAGAAAGGATTACCATATTAAATTTTTATTGCTGAATAAAGGTAAAATCTAATGTACAAAGCAAATGTTATATACTGATTTAAAACGCTTTAAGCATGTAGGCATGAATATGCACCATGCAAATAATTTTATTCAGTCACAAACATTTCCATTTAACTTAGAATACCTAGAAAATGTTTAAAGCGAACTTTCTGATTACCTAGAAAATATTTAATACAAAGTAGTTCTTTGTTACTATTTAAAATATTGGATTTAACAAAGTACGTTCTAAAATATTAGTTTTTCATTGCTTGAGAAACTGAGTTACTTCAACGAAGCTTTTCATTACTCTAGAAAATATTTAATTCAATAAGGTTTTTAATTACTAAAAAAATATTTATTTCGAAAAAGTTATTGAGAATTTTAGAAAATATTTGAACTATCGAAGTCTTCAATTCCTATATAAAAGATTCTTAATTCTTTTTTAAGTTCCCGATTGTCGGTTTGATAAAATTGTGCAACCTTTTCCGTTTCTTGGCCGTAACAAGATTAATAGCAATTGCTTTACACCGACTAGATAAATATCATAAATCCTCATCGTTAGTAGACACTTGGCAACTTGAAAGTTTCCGTTTCAAGATAATTCTTCTCCTACGAGTACGACGTGCTCTTTCCATTTCAATTTCAATGCAAAAATGAAATTGAATACTTCAATTCAAGGTGTCCTGTAAAATTAATTATTTTAGAGTTTTAGGCACTATTCTAAGCAAAAATTGGGTAAAGTTTTAATAAACTAAAATCTTCTGATCTTGTTTCCAAAAACGAAAGCAGACCTACTCCAATTTCAAAAGACTAATGAATATGATTGAATATTAATTTGACTATTTTGTATAAGAACATGGTCAAGGACAGGACAATGCAAACTCAATATTTTTTCTGTACTGCTTGATATTTTAACAATTATCATATTCCGCATGGTCAAAGTTCATTTCATGATAAATTAAAAAATTTAACAAAAGTTAGAAACATTCCTGCTTTTACGACCAAAAATACTATAAAATAACAAAACCAGGTCTGAACGTTAATAATCAACTTCTTTAACTTTGATACTTTTCTCAATACAGTTTTCTTTTTCGTGGTTTCCTTTTCCTCTCTCAAGATACATTTAACGGTATTATAGATTATAGCTGCTATAACTATGCGTACCTAATGAATGTGGTATTTTATGATATGTCTGTAAACCAACGGATTCTCAAGATGCACACAGAAATGTCTAAAATGCTGATTAAACTCGTGACTATGGGGGTCTGTGGGGTACCGAGCTAACCTTTGGGGCTACCCTATTGACCTTTTTGAAAAAAGTTGATATACTCTACAAAATATCAAAAAAGAAACAATCCTCACTGCTTTCTGATAGTTGTGAGTCCCGTGCGAGGTTTTTTCTCGGTCGGATGTCCAATTTCCTTCCCCACGATCTCTATCCATTCCTCTGTATCGATTGTGTTTGGATGTCGTGATCCGAGTACTTGCACTTGACTTTCGTGTCCTTCTTGAAACAACTCAAGACTATCTTTATATCGACCCAAATGATAGTATAATAGTATATGTTACAGCTATGCAATATTTAGTTGCGTAGCTGTAACAGTGTTTGGGTGATCCACTTCCAGGATTCTTTTTCGTATTTCCAGAACTTCTTTGAATTCCCTTAAGAGACGGGGCACATAGTACGTTTGCAGTTTATGGGGAAGGGGGGGTCTGGCCGGGTGTTACGTAACTCAGGCAAGTAACTAAAATTGAGGAGAAAATTGACCGAAATTGAAAAAAATAATAACTAATTAACAAAATAGTGAAATGCGCTTTCTTCTACATTTGTGCAAGAATGTTACATGAAACAGAAATGAGTAGAAATTTATATTCTACAGCAGAATCAATATAACACTACGAAACGTTGCAAGCCATGCTGAATATTCTGGGTTGCTTATTATTACTATTTAATTTAAAAAATGCAGTTGTTCGTAGCCAAATTAGCTTTCGTTTTGTTCGTATATGTTTGGTACCCGTAGGAGTCTTTTAGAAACAAATTATGAAAAATATTTTCAATATTTTAATGCTCGGCAAAATATTTTGGTAAACATTTTTTATTTTAAAACATTTTAGTAAATATTTCGCGTCTAAAAAACATTTTGGCAATATTTTCCTTGTTTTTGTGAAGAAAATGAAATTTTTAAAAAATCGACTAAATGTTTTTGTGAAAATATCATTTTTAATGAAAAATAGTCCGTCAAAAGCTTTTTCCATTATTATTTGGCCTCTAACAATTTTTTTTGCCTTATTAAATATATTTTAACTTTTAAGTCAATATTTTGGTGACTTCAAAAAAAATTAGTAAATAATAAATTTGCCCCTTTATAAGAAAAAAGTAATATTTTCGAAGTTTAAGACAATAATGCTCGACCCATGTTAATTAATTGCTAGGTCAGTTTTTGAAGAGACCTTTGAAGATGCACTACTTTAATGAAACCTGTAGGATAGCTTATGCTAATATAATGATAATAATGCAATTTTATTCCTTAAGCAAGTAACCAATTAATTGACTTAATTTTGAAAACTCTCGGAATAGTTTTCAATGCGTTACAAGTACTATGCGTTACAGGTAATAATATAACCATTTCATTTTGCGTAAATTTATTTTTTCCGATATTCAATTTTAGGGGGGTGGTCAACCTATACGTTACGTAATTTTAATAGGGGAGTCAACCCCTGCGTTACTGCGCGTTACGTAGGGTAGGGAGGGGGTCCAAAAAGATTTAATTTTAAAGCGGCTTAAAAATATAGTCCTAAAAACATTTTTAAGAAAAGTAACAGGAAATTGGCAGCCAATGTATGCGGCTTAATACATGAAGTATGAATGAAAAAGATGAAAAGGACACAAAAATAAACCAAATCAAAGAAGAAAATAAACATTTTTGCTGCATTCCCACTAAACCAGATAGGCTGAACTCGCAATTGCCCAAATTGACTCAAAAACAACAAAAATACCGCCAATAATGTGGGGTGCCTAATATACATAAGGACTTAGGACCTCTTAAAATCCATTATTTTAAGCCAGCTACATGTCCACAATTATTATGTTTTTTCTCTCCATCTATAACAACAACGCATGAATAAATTAAAATGCCAAAAAAGGCAACTAATAAAGTATTTATTCACAAAATTGGAATCCTATGAATGTGTGTATAAGCCCATGTATAAGAGCTCACGATCAAAAGAACACAAATCAAAGAAGAAAATAAACATTTTCCCTGTGTTCCCAGTAAACCGGATACGATGAACTAAAAATTGACCAAATTGATTAAAAAAGAACAAAAATGTTGGGTATAATAAGAGGTGTCAATTTGACGTAAGCTTTTGGCACCTCTTAAACTACGTTATTTTAAGCAAGCTACAAGTAGACATTGATTAGCTTTTGGCGCTCCATCTAAAACAACACCGTATAAATATATGGAAATGCCAAAAAGGTCAATAATTAAGTTTTATACACACAATTCATTTTCCTATGACTGTGTGTATGCATAAGTTATATTATATATATTATATATCAGCATGTCAAGGATAGGGTGCCCATATATACCTATATGCATGATTGTGCTGATATCTTATCAAAGTTGGTGCATGAAGTTAGATAGTGACTTTAGACTTGTGATTTAAGAAGCTAGATTAGTAGTCGACACACTCTCCGTTGTAAATTGCCATTAGGTAAGTTGTGAAACGTGTAATTATCAATTGCAAATTCAATAATTTCATTTAAAATTTCTAGGAGAATTCATGGCATGCATTAAAAGAATAACAGAAACTTGGTCTAATTTTGATTTTGATGATTTCATTACATCTGAGTAGACTGATTGGAACGTTACTTTCGATCAACAAACGTAGCGTACTTCAGCGTGCCAATATATCACAAAAAGTTCATATGTTCACATATATTAGGCATAGCTTCAATGATTAAAAAGCTACTCTTTCCTCCAGCGGTGAAAAATGTTCCATTAGGGCAAAAAAAGAGCGCGGGCGACCAGAAGGAGTTAATAAAGCTTTGCTATTGTAGTCTAAACTATGTGCGACAATGACGATGTAACCCGGACGAAGATTAAAGACTACTATTATCAATTCATTTTGTATAAATGACGAAATGTGTTATCAATTGGAATAATTTACAATAACTATACATGACATAAAACGATAATTAATTTAAGCCAAACTAAATACACGTAATATGCCACAAGCAAACTTCTTTAAGCTACTAAACTTTTAAACCTAAATAAATGGTTTTCTAAGACATAATTCAATTTCAAGGTTTTCAGCCGCTTTATTTGGAAATTTTGCTTTACATACTATGTGTACAGTCCCTAAGGCCTATGGTATTATTATTATTTGTCCTACTTTTAATAGCTTGCGACACTAATCACATTCAAATATAAAATTCTCCCACAAAATTGGTGTCCATAGTATCGCGTATCCTACTAAATCTTTGTCCAATTCTAAATCTTTGTCCAATTCTAAATCGTTGTCCAATTCTAAATCTTTGTCCAATTCTAATTCTTTATGTCCAATTCTAAAGTGCTAACCACAATTACATTAACTGAAATTACAGTTCAGTTTTTTTATTACTTCATGACAATATTCCGGCTCCCAGTCTTTCATTCCATTTAGAACTATTGTGATTTGCTTTTCTGTTTCGGGCATATCTGTTGCGTTCTGAATCCAGCTTTTTGCTTTTATTATGATTTACTTGGACCCTGTAATGACGACGATGAATTGACCCCAGTTATCACCACCAGTTATCACCACCACCACCAGTTTCACCAGTTATGGACTTTGAGGATAAATACACGATAGAAGACTCAACGAGGTATTGTTTGCCAATACATGGGAAGCTTCGAAAAGGGTTATGGTCAATATCGCAATTGTTATTATCAGCTACACAATTAAAAGTATAGGTGATAAGATGGACCTAGCAAATGTGGTTTAATTAATTGGTTATCAGTTAGAAACCGACACAGCTTCTTATTTTCCATGTTCGAAAATAGTGACCTGAAATAAAATGTAAATGTGAAACGTAAAATGTTGAACATTATTCTCATGGAGAAAATGTGCAGATTATACAGAACGAAATTATGCATGATTAGCTTATTCTTTTTTTTGACTTATTTGAAAAGCTGTTTTGCATAGAGCGCTTAGCTGTACAACAAGAAGTGTATTATTAGTAAAAAAATAGCTTGCATTAACGGATTTTTCTTATAATAAATGAAGTCTTATTGTGAACTCTAAGTAGCTAGTATTGTATTGACAATTTACTACTGCCATGCTGCTATGCTGACCTAAATAAACAGTATAAACAGAAACACTGATAGGAAGTGTCACTGCACCGACTAAAGTTAAATTTCTTAACTCGGTTACCTGGTTTTCATTATATTTGCAACAGAAAATAAACAACTTAGATGCAAATTTGGTGCACAATTTTGAATTCATCCATGCATTCCTTTGTTTGCTTTGCTTTGTTCGATCCTTTTCTATGTCTTATCCTACATTTTTGTACTTTAAAATAGAACACATACTTTGTTAAATTTAACATTCATACTATTTACAAGTGCTTTGTTTGTTACAAACTAATTATGTACAAAACATGTGACGACATGTTAAAATGCACAAAAATACAGAAAGTCTCCCAAAACCAAAAGTAGAGTTTTTTACTTTTCAAATGACGATCTACTACTACACAGAGGTGATACAAAAATTAAAAGGATACTCTGAATTACAGGAAGCGACCTGGATTGGAATATAGAGCTTGTTATGGCTGGAGGATTAGAAGCCTATTAAGCATTGGAAGCGTACAGTGTAGCTCAAAAGCTCATAATATCGAAGACTTGAAACAAATTGATTATTACCCGTAATTTTTTCGTACAAATTGTAAACCATGTCTAGCATGCTGTCAAATATGATATACGTTTAATAATAAAACTTTACTTTACATTCAACAGATTCAACTGTCTGAATGCAGGACTGCACAATAAAATCTATTTTCTCATCTTTTTGCTTTTCAGATCAAGGAGTATTTTTCCAAAGATGAAAGTTGTTCAAATGCTTTGGAAAAGTATGTTGTAACTGCTTATCAGCATTGAAATTGTGATAATGAACGGCCTGAATGTGAAACACGGGAAGACATATACTTACCCTCTAGTACATATGCATTAGTCGGAATATCAGTACTGCCTTAATTTGTTGACCACTATGGGGCACATTGTTCTTGGTCCCGTACACCATGAAATGGGTGATTACGTCATTACAGGGCAATTAGAAATATCTTTCTCTAACCATTGCTAACAGTAGACTACGTAATAAATTGTGAAGAATCCGGCGAACTGTTACAGGTACTTTTAAGAGCCATTTTCAATTATAGGCTTCTGCAAACATTCATAGTTTAATGTCTATAAATGCATGCTGTTTCCATAGGACGTGTGTAACATCCACGTTTTACAATAAATCCTTTTTAGTGCCTCACGAATACAAAGAAGATAAAAAAATCCTACCGGAAAATGATCCATAACCGATGGTAACCGTTAAGCCCGGAGAAGGTAGAGTGACCTTTGAAGACAGTGCAGATTTTGATGTTTTTTATTATTCCTTAGAGATAACACTAGTCCCCAAAAATTCTCCCATTTATTTTTACCGTTATCTCATTTCGTGTCAAATATTGCTGACACGAAGTGTTCATATTTACCGTAACTCTTGAATTTGAATTTGTAAAATTTTCATTTACATTGTTATATGACCAAGTAGTAGTAGTACAGTACATTGTAGAAAGTAGTGGTAGTACAGTTAAATTTTGTTTTTGATAAATTATTAATGCTACTGAAGCCTGTTTTTTAATTGCAGTACATTTGAACGTTTGTATTATATGTACATTAACATGTATTTAACACATTAAATGGCCACTGTTTTACTTATCATCACGTACATGTATATTATGTATATGTGTGGTTTAACATGGTTCTGCTTGAAAGATAAAACAAACCAGCCAAACAAAAATTATTATTATGTAAATATAGTTAGTGAATACATGTAGGACATGGCACAGCCCCTTTCTATTTTTATCCAGCGTGCCTATGAGCGCGTACGGAATTTTTTAATCCATTGCCTCTACGGCCCTGTGCCAGTAAGCACCTTTTCTTCTCCAGTGCTGTGTAGTGTTTATATGTACTGCTGTAGATCACGCAACCATTGTTCGTTTTTTAAATAGGGAACGTATTAGTTCTATGCAAGGAGAACACATGGAGACACGTTATCTAGTGCACAGTTACGCAGGTTAGATTTAGCTAGCTGTGGAAAAGTCGGTTGGTTGGAGTTAGTGAGTAACATAGGTATACGTAGCACTCGTAGGAAGAAGACACAAAAACGTATAGCTAGCTTTCTGTTCTACAACGTGAGAATGCCCGAGTTCATGAACGCAGTGATTAAGTGGATTAGGGTAGCAGGAGCATCAAAAGTGGAAATTCTCAACTTCATGCACCGAGTGGACGAAGCTCTTAAGCTGGAAGCTCAAAAGTAAGTTGAGCGGAGAACAACGGCAAGCTATGAAGCTATTAGTATTGTCTTTTTTAACTTAATGTAAATTACTAGTATTTGAATTTTTTTATTTTATCATTTCATCAAAATGTATGAGATATTGTTTGAAAAGTACTTATAGTCTTCCCTTTACAATGCATTTCTTTACAATACTTTTTTCTTTACAATACTATTTTTCGTTTTCAGCACGCAGCTTCACGTGCACGACCAGTTCCTCCGAGTGATGCTTCATCTGTTGACGATGACAGATGTCTTCTATGATTATTTCTTGCTCTTAAACCATTTAAATAGCATTTTGAGAACTGCATTACGTAAAGTCAAGTTCGTTGGACTTTGTTTTCCATTTATTTGAATAGCCATTCTTCTTCTAAAATTTGCATTATCTAATTTGAATGCAGGATAATGCAGCGCTTTAATTTATTCCTATTTTGGCATGTTAATGCCTTGCCTTAATTAATTCTAAGTGCTTTCATGGCTTTGCACTAAGTAAATGAGAATAGCAATTTCATGCTTGAAATATTTTAAGGATGATATATATCGAGAAAAAGTAAAATTCTTTTTAAAGGGTAATATTAACTTGAAGATGATTAAATAAAGATGATTTGGAAAATTTACATTTGCTGGATAGATTCTTTATGTAACTTTATTTGTGGAAGAGAGTTCGACAGAATGTTGTTACATTTCAAGTACGTATGCTCTGTAACGGTTGAGTAAAGAAATTACAATTGTAAGTGTAAGAGAGTTACTTTTTTCTCGTGTTCTTTTCTTTTTGTTAAGCATTTGTGGGTGTCAACTTCCGTCTTATTTCCATTTATTATACATAGGATTACAAATATTAGTGTAGTGTCACATTAATATCTAGACTTCTTTTTAAGGGATTTACTTGGGGAATTGATTGTATCGGAAGTCTGTGTTTGTATCCACCAATTACTAAAACACGACGTTTTAAAGACATATGCATGCGTTGATTGTACGCATTACAAAGCTTACATGTACTGTGCGTAATAAAGATTTCAAGATATAGCTTAGATTATATTATGTTATACATATTCTAATTCTTTTACTTTAAATATTACGCATGTAACAAGTTGGACGGCCCAATACCTACCGCCTGCTGCGTATTGGGATCTGTTCTGGGAGAGAACAGTAGAGGGACATTTGTGTGATGTAGGATGCTGCTTTGTTGCAATGCCAAAGGATAGTACTCCGATCGTTTTCATAATTTCAGAATGAGTTCATCAGTGCTCTTCCCTGAAGATTCACTAAGACTTGTAGATTTGTAGAAGAATTACATCGGAGAGTCTTTGGTGAGTACTTGGAGGTCTACAACATTGCAGTGATTTCCGAAATACTGTTTAGCGTCACAAAGTCTGGAAGTTATTATAACAAACTGTTTCAAAACTATTGGAGGTTTCTTAGAAGCTAAATAAATCAGGAGTTTCAACACCTGTACTTCGTAATTCTCAAGATTATCGAAGACAGAATTTCCTTCACAATTTCCAGAAATTACTTTTCCTTCCCCAAATCATCATTCTGGGAGATGTTCAAGTTTTCAGCCAAGTTCGTGAATCATTGATTAGTTTCCGCCTCGATCCAAATGCAGTGATCTACAACATTCTCGTGAAACCGCTTTGCGTAGTTCTTAAAAAGTTCTGTTTTTTCAACTCCGCCTAATCCAGTCACGCCAAGTAAAAAGATGCTCTTTTCCAAGCAATTATTCTACTACCGCTCCAGTAATTGCATTTCCTTATCTCTTCCTGTATAAAATTTGTTGGATGTTGTGATTCCAAACCAAATCTTTTCATCAATTTCTTTTGGCGACCGGTCATTAGTTTTCTTTTGTTGAACCGGCAGTTCAATTTTTGATTTACTAAGATTCTGATCATTGCTGAAGATTTCCAGAAATAATAATACTATTTTTCTCCTAGTTTTTTCTTCCGAATAAATTTAAAATCACTTCCGTTCTTTCGAGAGAAGATTTTTCATTTTTTTGATATTTTAAAAATAATTATAATAAATATAGTGAAACATAGATTATTATACGGTATGCGAATATAATATTCAACTAGACGATTCATGTTTGGAAAAAAATTAGAATAACACAAAGCTTGAAAAACCACAATTTATTGTTATTTCCTTTTACTTATTATTTACTAATTATCTAATTTTAATGATTTAACTTATTTATTTCTTAACTGTTTCTATTAAGGAAAAGGTATCGTAATCATTATATTTACTTTAGACCAGCCCCTAAATTCGGAGAACATCCTTCTTTTCTGAACACCTTCGGGAACAATATAAGTAATTGAATACTTGGAAACTAACCTTGAACTCTGATCGAGTTAATTCATTACCACTGACACGTTGGAATTCCTCTTTCCCTGAAAAATAGTGTCGTCATTCTTAATTTTAAGTAAATAGGAAAGCCATCGCCGCCATCGGATAAATACGTTAGGTACTAATGGTATTATAAAATTGTATTTTTTCATTAGAAATTTTTCGTATTCGTAGTTTATTGAGATAATTTGGTTTCTTCTTTATCAAAATAATTAATATTAAACTTTACTATTACTATTTTCCAATTTTTGAACATTTCCAATCATACATGCACAGAAATGAAAACCTTTACCACCTTTTTGTTGCCTCTATAATTTCCAACAAAATAGTAGTAGTTCCAAAATTTTTACCCAACAAAAGTTTTGGGTAAAAAACTTCAAAACTTTTGTTGGGTAAAAATGTTCCTGAGGTCATGATCGGTAAAGATCCGGTGCTATTCTGCAAACTTCAAAAAAATTTCAATAGGGGCAAATAACTTTCCAATGAAAAACAGAAAATTTCCGGGGACCAGCTATCTTTGCCCTTGGCAACAACTGTGAATAAGTACATTGATTTGAAAAATGTCAAAAAATTGGCAGTTTTAGGAGACATGTACAAAATAGAGATGAGCGAAGAAGAAATAATTTTGGATGATTTCAGAACGAGTTCTACAAAAAATTTGATTAATCAAGAAAATTCATGGCGGACAATAAATACTGCAAAGCTTGTATTGGAGGACCATTTGAATCATGCAAAAATTAAAAAGCTGATTGATTTTGGCTGCAAAGAAAGTGACATATCGTATCTTGCAGTAACTCTAGAGAAGTTGTACTGTTGGAATTTTAATCTCATTCACATTCATCTCATTTATCCTAATCCTGCAGTTTTGAATGTCGACTTGATTCCAAAAAGAGTGTCCAAAATTAAAATTATAGGGGTATGTAAACTATACTATTACAGGGAAAAATCCGAATCCACCAAAACCTAGCACATTTTTGTACTTTTACTTTTCACCGAATTATTTGACCCGTTTACCTTCAGCCTATGTTGATGAAAACGTGGATGTCAATGTAACTTTGTATTGGCTTTCGATTGGTGTAAAAAGTTTTGCATTGCTACCTCCGGTTCTTCAGATACAGCTATCCATCTTAGTTATGGACCACACTGTACATTTTAGGAGTATTAATCTAAAGTTGCGGCTTTGTAACTTTTCGCAAATAAACTAAACAAACACTGTTAGATAGCATTACCCGAGAACTTTAGCTTAGAAATGTACAACTTGGCAAATATTATAAAGAAGGAAATAATAAGTAGAGGTTACCAATTCCTATAGTACAATAATTGTAATAATACATTTTGGGGGCTAGAAATTACTACACGAATTGGACTGTTCTTATTTTTTAATACAATCTTTCTCGGCGTCCAGGGGCTGAAAAGACATAAAATTACAGACTAATACCCTTTTGATAACCTGGCTGGAGTTTACAATTTTAATAAGTAAAATATGTGTACACTTTTTGTTCCATAGTAAGAATTTGAATTTCAATAGAACTTAGAATTGGTTCTCCTCTTTCGTATCGTTGGACCATTACCTTAAGGATGTCTTCAAAAGCTGTAGGATCACTACCTGCCATTCTTGATTTTATTTTGGAAACTTAGAAAACCTGGAAAACTGGAACAAGACTTCAGCTCCGGTTTCTGCTCTGAATAAATCTCAGCCGCACCTTTCGTGTAGGACGTCGACATGGATCTTTTGGCCGGAAAATGATTAAAGACTCAAAGCTGAAGGAGCGTTAAAATATTACGAAGACTACTTGGAGAAGGGGTAGCCAAAAAGTTTTCATGGGGAGAAATAGTCTTCGTAGCACATTTTTTATAAAATAAAAATTAATTAAATTAGAAGATATATAATGTTCACAATATCTACTAAGTATATATAGAGTTACGATGCTTGGGATAAAAAATTGGGCATTGAAAAAAGTCAAAAATGAAATTTCTCCAAAAGAAGTATGCGTTACAGCTTCCTTCTGGCATGGAGAAACCAAGACTACTTTGAAACTAATTAAGAAGTTATTTACTTTTACGAAGAAATGAAAAATATTGGAGTATCATCAGAAAGAAGAACCATATTAAATGTTTATTGCTGAATAATAGCGAAATCTAATGTACAAAGCAAATAATATATTATTCATTGAATCAAAGTAGATAAATTACATAGCCGTTTGCATACTCTTTAAGCAATTTAGGTATGAATATGCAGATTGCAAATAATTTGATTCAATCACAAAGCAGTTCCATTTACTGTAGAATAGAAAATGTTTAATTAAACGACTTTTCCGATTGCATTAGAAAATATTTAATACAATGCAATTTTTAGTTACTTTTTAAAATATTGAATTTGACAAATTTATTTACTTTAGAAAATATTAATTTTTAATTGCTTGAGAAAATATTTAGTTCAACGAAGCTTTTTATTACTCTAGAAAATATTTAATTCATTTGCGTAAAAATTACTGTAAAAATTACTGTAAAAATATTTATTTCGACAAAGTTTCTTAAGAATTTATGAAAATATTTGGTGTGTCGGCGTTTTTAATTTCCTTAGAAAGGATTTTTAAAATCTCTCTCAAGTTCCCGAATATTGGTTTGATAAAATTCCACAATTTGCATTCAAGATTTCCCGTTCCTTGAATTTTTTTGACTATTTTGTATAAGAGCGTGGCCAAAGATAGGTCATTGAAAGCCCAATATACTTTCTGTACTGCTTGATATGCCGCATGGTCAAAGTACATTTCCTGGATAAATGAAAAATGAAATGAAAAGTTAGAAGAAATCTTATCTATACTACCAAAAATACAAACTACAGCGAGGTTCAAAACTTCGGGACCATAGTATGCATGTGGTGCTTAACACTTGAAGTGTTTACGGCTCGTACATTTATGCGTTATAAACATGTCGCAAACTTTAGCACCACGTGCCTATGGTGCGGAACTTTGGAACCTCGCTGTATAAAATAGGAAAACCAGGTCTGACGGTTTACAATCAACTTTCTTTACTTTGATAATTTTCTCAACGTAAGTCACTTCAACTGTCAGTCAATTATAGATTACAGCTCCTATTATTATGGGTACCTAAAGGAATGTGATATTTTATGATATGTTTGTAGGCCAACGGATGTTCAATACGCACACAGAAATGTCTAAAATCTGGAAAAAATTGTGACTTTGGGGCCTGTGGAGCCCACCCTATTGACCTTTTGGTAAAAGTTGCTATTTCAAAAGGTACATAAGATGTACTCTACAATATATTAAAAAATAAACAATCCTC